>VYZU01049282.1:15142-32539 GCA_013401355.1 Ceyx cyanopectus
TCTCTGGAGACACTTAAGACCCACCTGGATGTGTTCCTGGGTGACTTGGTCTAGGCGATCCTGCTGAGGCAGGGGGGTTGGACTAGGTGATCTTCTAGGTCCCTTCCAACCCCTAACATTCTGTGATTCTGTTATTTCTGAACCACCACATTTTAAGCAATTAGAACATAGAATATGATGTTAGTTTTGATGAGGTAATATTTTTGTGGTAATTTTGTTATTCTTTCTGTCTACTGCTTTGATTCCAATCTCCAATAAGTCAGAAATTAAGGTAGAATAAAAATCAGGGAAAAGAGTTTGTTTCACGCTGAATTTCTGGCTCATTTGAAGATGCTTCTACAGCTTTTGCCATGCCCTCCCCTCTCCATATCCACATACACCTACTGATGAGAGTCAGGAAGGCAGTTCAGTTTCACCGATACTAAGAATGACAATGAGAATCACGTTAAAGCAGTGTTACACAGACACTGAAAAAATGTTGTCTGAGGGGCTCAGTCCACTTTATCTTTCTTCAAATGGCTTTTGGCATCTATTTGTGGAACAACTTGACTTCCCCTCATATCACAGAGGAGAGTTTATGGGTTTAAAAAATATTATTACTTCTAGTACAAAAGAGATAATATGAACTAAGAGTAATAGGTGCACAAGGAAGAATAACTCTACCCGATTTATGTTATTTATCATATATGTTCATTCTTTTTTTTACCATAGACTGAAAATTGGTAACAAAATAACTCTAAAAAGAAGTCCTGAGGTACATTCAAGTGCCACATTATCTACATTCAGAAATGCCATGGAAGGGGAATACAAACATAGAAATATAGTTAAGTAGTTTAGCACAAATAGAACGAATGAAGCCCTCTTTCCTACTGCTTTGTGTCTCATCATTAATTGTGAACTACAGTTGAAGCTTTTCCCATGGGTGGGGCACATATGGTCCATCTCTCACTCTAAGAAATATATATATATATTATTTATTAATATATATATTAATANCAAATAGACCAAGCCATAGGAACAGAACATCAAAAATGAACAGCAAAGGACAGCTTTTTATCAACCTCTGTACCCCAGCTCATTTCTGAAAAAAAACCCCAAGCCAACAAAAAAAACCCACAAAAACACCCCCCCCCCCCCAAAAAAAAAACCCTAACCAAAAAAAGAGATATAGCAGCTGCGACCAACAGTACTCCAACTGGCAAGACTGAAGTCTCCTGTTTGCTTGATTATATATTTGAACACATGCTTGAGGATGCTTGGAACAATCTGAATTACAATCAGATAGCAACGAACATTATCATTTTGGTGAAATGAAGCCTTAAAAACTTCTTCTTTGATCTAAGAAGAAAGAGATAATGGGAAACATAGGAGATCTGACTTAAAAAGTCCAGAAATTGTGTAACAGCTTTCCACCATTTTCTTAAAGTGATGTTTAATGGTTTATGTATCTGGGCCCAGATTCAGCAAAGCACTTAAGCATGCATTTAACTTTTAAGTATGTGAATGATCTCACCCTTATTCAGCAAAACCCTTAAATAAATGCTTAATTTTAAGCCTATGCTTATCTGCTTTGCTGTACTGGGCCCTCATCACACACTTCTGTATAATGTTATATCTGTAATATAATTAGGTGTGCACATCTTTAACCTTCCCCATCACTGTCTTTTGGAAACAAAGATCATTATTTCACCACTGTTTAACTTCATTCTGCCATGGGCAAAAACAAAGCATTTGAGTAAATATATTTCTTAAAGGATGTATCTGCTCATTCACGTTCCACTTCAGGTCCATCTGTGATGGAAGTTCAGGGGAATTCTGCCATTGTCTTCAGTGGAAGCCAGACTGTGCTCTCGGTCAGACTATGCTCTGAATTTATTGCAGTAATACGTGAACTGAGTTGTTTAAGAATGGGAAAGCCAGTGCAGTGCAACAAAAGCCCAGTAACAACAGTTTAGAAGTTTCAAAGTTGATCCAGCTTTAGCTGCAGTCAGGAAACTTTAAGGGAGGAACTAAAGCATCATTTCCTCTACTCTGCATTGGTGAGGCCCCACCTCAAATACTGTGTCCAGTTTTGGGCACCCCAGTTCAAGAAAGACAGAGAACTACTGGAGAGAGTCCAGCACTGGGCCACCAAGATGATTAGGGGAATGGAGCATCTCCCTTATGAGGATAGGCTGAGAGAGTTGGGGCTCTTTAGCCTGGAGAAGAGGAGACTGAGGGGGGACCTTATTAATGTCTATCAATATGTTAAGGGTGAGGGTAGAGAGGATGGAGCCAGACTTTTCTCAATGTCATCCAATGACAGGACGAGAGGCAATGGGTGCAAGTTGGAGCACAAGAGGTTTAGGGTCAACACAAGGAAGAACTTTTTCTCAGTGAGGGTGACAGAGCTCTGGAACGGGCTGCCCAGGGGGGTTGTGGAGTCTCCATCTCTGGAGACACTTAAGACCCACCTGGATGTGTTCCTGGGTGACTTGGTCTAGGCGATCCTGCTGAGGCAGGGGGGTTGGACTAGGTGATCTTCTAGGTCCCTTCCAACCCCTAACATTCTGTGATTCTGTTATTTCTGAACCACCACATTTTAAGCAATTAGAACATAGAATATGATGTTAGTTTTGATGAGGTAATATTTTTGTGGTAATTTTGTTATTCTTTCTGTCTACTGCTTTGATTCCAATCTCCAATAAGTCAGAAATTAAGGTAGAATAAAAATCAGGGAAAAGAGTTTGTTTCACGCTGAATTTCTGGCTCATTTGAAGATGCTTCTACAGCTTTTGCCATGCCCTCCCCTCTCCATATCCACATACACCTACTGATGAGAGTCAGGAAGGCAGTTCAGTTTCACCGATACTAAGAATGACAATGAGAATCACGTTAAAGCAGTGTTACACAGACACTGAAAAAATGTTGTCTGAGGGGCTCAGTCCACTTTATCTTTCTTCAAATGGCTTTTGGCATCTATTTGTGGAACAACTTGACTTCCCCTCATATCACAGAGGAGAGTTTATGGGTTTAAAAAATATTATTACTTCTAGTACAAAAGAGATAATATGAACTAAGAGTAATAGGTGCACAAGGAAGAATAACTCTACCCGATTTATGTTATTTATCATATATGTTCATTCTTTTTTTTACCATAGACTGAAAATTGGTAACAAAATAACTCTAAAAAGAAGTCCTGAGGTACATTCAAGTGCCACATTATCTACATTCAGAAATGCCATGGAAGGGGAATACAAACATAGAAATATAGTTAAGTAGTTTAGCACAAATAGAACGAATGAAGCCCTCTTTTCTACTGCTTTGTGTCTCATCATTAATTGTGAACTACAGTTGAAGCTTTTCCCATGGGTGGGGCACATATGGTCCATCTCTCACTCTAAGAAATATATATATATATTATTTATTAATATATATATTAATATATATATTTATATATATATATATATACCATGTGGATTCTTTATGGTTAAGAATGCATGAAGTCACTCTGCAGTCTTGTCATGTCTCTTCTTTACCATCCTTCTCCATTCATCCCTCCACAAAAAGCTGAGGAATTTTTTATTTTTTTAAATCCTGAAGATTTCTGTTCTATCAAATTTTTCTGAAATAATCAAATAGATTAAAACCTGATTCTGTTAAAATACACCCTTGCTTATACACTGATTTTAAAACTGAGTGATTAAATAAGCCTTATATCTTTAAAAAAAAGGTGGCTCCAACTGTGTACAATACCAGTAGGTATTTATTTTCATAACATTTAAAAGCAATTCAATACTATTTAATACCTTGACCTTTTTAGGTATCTACTCTTTTAAGAAAAAAGTCACCAAAACTAATGAAAACTGCAATATAGATAATCCAAATTTGTTCACAAAGGACTGAGAAGCTCACTGGCAGCATGGGACCATATGAGGGAAGCTTAGACTATGAAGTTCAGGTTTTGAATGCATTATGGATTCTGAAGAAAAGCTCAGGCCACACTGGTGCACATGCTGGCACTGAAGAACTTTGTCATACATGCGTGCTTTTCTTTCTCTTCCTTAGTGATATTGATAAATTAAAACATTATAAGACATTGTTCCTAGTTATGGTGATTTTTAGAAAGTGGGTATTGTGAAAACAGTCTTATCAAACCGTTGGAAACTTAGAAACAGTTTTGAAGTTCTGATTACATAAGAATTAGAAGGATGCAGAAAATATCTTGGAACTTGACCCCACATAAGACTGCCAAAAAAAGCTCATGGAAAATTAATAAGCAGCTTTTCTTTTCATTTTAAATGCAACCAAATCCCAAATGCTGGAATAAATACATACTATATACAGGCAGAATTTTAATAAATCATCCATGCTTATCCATATCCTTTGTATTCTGTAACCATTAGCCATACACTCTATTGAACATGTTTCCCAAGATCCCAGGTGGCTTCAGTATTAATCTGAATTCTGTGATTCTACTGTCAAGTTTAAATTGAAGATCTGACCACAAACTCATTAGAAAATGTACTGCACCATTCTGCACTTTTCTTGATTCTATATTTTTACAAAAAAAAAATGCTGTTTGCTCTTGCAAAAGACTGATCTCTGATGTGGCTACGTGCCATGTTTATTTTAGAAAGTGTTGATAAAAAAGGGAAATATCTTAATTTAGTCTGTAACACTAATGTAAATTGGATGTTTTATGATATATATTTATTACAGTTACATTCTGCATTTTTATTATTTTTATATATTTTATGTAAAAAATGAAAGCTTGATTCTCTTAATTACCAGGGGACAAGTATAATCTGTCCAGAGGAAAGCATAGTATGGCCAGATAAAATGATAGCTTTCTCACACTGCTCTGTCATTGCAACTAAGCCCTGATATGAAAGCCTTAAGGGTGTGGAAAAAAGGACTGCCCTCCAGTGAGCTGAAAGGAAACTCAGCATCCTTGCTCATTCTTTTTTTTTGTATAAAAACTGACAGATGTGTCAAAGGTGTGATAGTTTCATTAATAAGTAATAAGTCCTGACAAGTTGGACCTTATCATTCTCTTCAGCCTAAGGTGAGGAAGAAGCCTAGGGTAATAGTGCGGGCAACTGAAAAACCCTGGATGGGACTTGCAGGATGGCTCGCCTTGTTCATCTGTGCTCCTGCTGGTACAAAATGAATTCAATGACAAATCTGATCAAATTCATCTCCGGTGTAATTTCAGAGAGGTCAGTAGTGTTACATCAGAGAAAAGCATTGGTCCCTAGTGTTTATTTAGGGAAAGTGACAGAGGCTTTGGAGTTTGAGCCATAAGCTTTCTTACCCTCAGCGGAGCAGTATGGATACAAGAAGGGCAGTGGTTATCAGAATAACGTACAAGTACTTTTCAAAAGCTGTGTTTCAGCATGGCTCATAGAGGCAGGAAGGAGCAATCAGTGCACTAAGTCGCTGTGACCCTTAGATGCCTTGCCCAACATTCCTGGATCTGCCTGAAATCTCTTACCAAACAAAACCGAACCAAGATTCTTCTCTTTGCAAAGGGATATCTAGCTCATATTACAGGATATTTACATTCAAGTGGAAGGAAAACAGACTGTGATATATTTATGTTTGAAGCAAAAGGTTTGCCTTTCTGAAGAGAGAGCAAAGCTCATATTTAAAATAAATACACTCATAAAGAACAATGAGAAGTCAATAAGAAGCATGCATGAACTATTTTGGAAAGCAAGAATTTCACAAAGTAGGGAGCGTATNAAGCTGAGGAATTTTTTATTTTTTTAAATCCTGAAGATTTCTGTTCTATCAAATTTTTCTGAAATAATCAAATAGATTAAAACCTGATTCTGTTAAAATACACCCTTGCTTATACACTGATTTTAAAACTGAGTGATTAAATAAGCCTTATATCTTTAAAAAAAAGGTGGCTCCAACTGTGTACAATACCAGTAGGTATTTATTTTCATAACATTTAAAAGCAATTCAATACTATTTAATACCTTGACCTTTTTAGGTATCTACTCTTTTAAGAAAAAAGTCACCAAAACTAATGAAAACTGCAATATAGATAATCCAAATTTGTTCACAAAGGACTGAGAAGCTCACTGGCAGCATGGGACCATATGAGGGAAGCTTAGACTATGAAGTTCAGGTTTTGAATGCATTATGGATTCTGAAGAAAAGCTCAGGCCACACTGGTGCACATGCTGGCACTGAAGAACTTTGTCATACATGCGTGCTTTTCTTTCTCTTCCTTAGTGATATTGATAAATTAAAACATTATAAGACATTGTTCCTAGTTATGGTGATTTTTAGAAAGTGGGTATTGTGAAAACAGTCTTATCAAACCGTTGGAAACTTAGAAACAGTTTTGAAGTTCTGATTACATAAGAATTAGAAGGATGCAGAAAATATCTTGGAACTTGACCCCACATAAGACTGCCAAAAAAAGCTCATGGAAAATTAATAAGCAGCTTTTCTTTTCATTTTAAATGCAACCAAATCCCAAATGCTGGAATAAATACATACTATATACAGGCAGAATTTTAATAAATCATCCATGCTTATCCATATCCTTTGTATTCTGTAACCATTAGCCATACACTCTATTGAACATGTTTCCCAAGATCCCAGGTGGCTTCAGTATTAATCTGAATTCTGTGATTCTACTGTCAAGTTTAAATTGAAGATCTGACCACAAACTCATTAGAAAATGTACTGCACCATTCTGCACTTTTCTTGATTCTATATTTTTACAAAAAAAAAATGCTGTTTGCTCTTGCAAAAGACTGATCTCTGATGTGGCTACGTGCCATGTTTATTTTAGAAAGTGTTGATAAAAAAGGGAAATATCTTAATTTAGTCTGTAACACTAATGTAAATTGGATGTTTTATGATATATATTTATTACAGTTACATTCTGCATTTTTATTATTTTTATATATTTTATGTAAAAAATGAAAGCTTGATTCTCTTAATTACCAGGGGACAAGTATAATCTGTCCAGAGGAAAGCATAGTATGGCCAGATAAAATGATAGCTTTCTCACACTGCTCTGTCATTGCAACTAAGCCCTGATATGAAAGCCTTAAGGGTGTGGAAAAAAGGACTGCCCTCCAGTGAGCTGAAAGGAAACTCAGCATCCTTGCTCATTCTTTTTTTTTGTATAAAAACTGACAGATGTGTCAAAGGTGTGATAGTTTCATTAATAAGTAATAAGTCCTGACAAGTTGGACCTTATCATTCTCTTCAGCCTAAGGTGAGGAAGAAGCCTAGGGTAATAGTGCGGGCAACTGAAAAACCCTGGATGGGACTTGCAGGATGGCTCGCCTTGTTCATCTGTGCTCCTGCTGGTACAAAATGAATTCAATGACAAATCTGATCAAATTCATCTCCGGTGTAATTTCAGAGAGGTCAGTAGTGTTACATCAGAGAAAAGCATTGGTCCCTAGTGTTTATTTAGGGAAAGTGACAGAGGCTTTGGAGTTTGAGCCATAAGCTTTCTTACCCTCAGCGGAGCAGTATGGATACAAGAAGGGCAGTGGTTATCAGAATAACGTACAAGTACTTTTCAAAAGCTGTGTTTCAGCATGGCTCATAGAGGCAGGAAGGAGCAATCAGTGCACTAAGTCGCTGTGACCCTTAGATGCCTTGCCCAACATTCCTGGATCTGCCTGAAATCTCTTACCAAACAAAACCGAACCAAGATTCTTCTCTTTGCAAAGGGATATCTAGCTCATATTACAGGATATTTACATTCAAGTGGAAGGAAAACAGACTGTGATATATTTATGTTTGAAGCAAAAGGTTTGCCTTTCTGAAGAGAGAGCAAAGCTCATATTTAAAATAAATACACTCATAAAGAACAATGAGAAGTCAATAAGAAGCATGCATGAACTATTTTGGAAAGCAAGAATTTCACAAAGTAGGGAGCGTATTTGAATGACTAAGCAGAAATAGTTGTTTACACTTTTACCAGTAAATACTCATGTTCTTGGTATCTAATTTTCATAAAAAGCTTTCATCAGAAAGAAACAAACACATATGGAAATGACAACAGCTGAGATGCTTAAGAGCATGATTAACTCTCGAACTTGAAAAAAAATAGTTTAGGAAATTAAATAATAATGCTACTTAGTAGATTCACTTACCTATGCATTTTTTCCACTTATTTATTCCATAGATCAAGAAAATCAAATATAACATTTCAGAGAATGAGGAAAAGAATAAAAGAAGATCAGGTTAACATATTGTTATTATATGTGCAATTTATGTAGGCCAAATAGACAAAGGATGAAGAGAAAAGTTTATGGTGCGAGCTATGTACTCTGCACTGGCAGGCAAATGGCATTGACGTTGCAGGTGATGGATAGAAGGAAGACACACAACCTCAGGGAGAGAGGAAAACTGGAATATGTGGAAATCAAAACTGCAGAAGCACAAAGGAAGACTGCAGGAATAGCATGGCAGTGAAGGACATCTGTGGAAGACATCAGTAGAAGATCAGAGGCAAGAGATAGACATCACAGGGAACGATACAGAATCAATTTTCCTGAATGAAGGGTAGAAAACAGGGCATGGCAAGGGCACGGGGGTACAGAATAGATGCAATGGGGAACAGAGATCTGAACTACCCCTCAATTAAGCCATACAAGTGCTGGCACATGAGTTTAGGCTGGGTGGGGGTAGCAGGCTGTTTCACATTCCCCAGATTTGTTCTAAATACCACTACCCGCCCCTTTATTTATATTTTAAATTACTTCAGTGATGTCTTCTCTCGTTTTTTCTCCTAAGGCCTGAAATGTGATGCCTGCAATGAATATTGTCTTCTTTTGACATTTTCACTCCCTGATAATGCTGCAAGCTAGACTTGATTTTTAAAGAGTTGCATGCATGTAATGCAAGAACTCCCACTCTGAGCCTGTCATTCTCATCAAACATCTGGAAGTCTGTTTGCCAGAGTGCTGCTGACAAATGCTACTGCCTCATCCAGGCAGAATTGTGCTTCTCCTATAGGGTTTGCAGAAGAGCTTGAGAGCAGATTTATAGCTGTTGATGTGGCAGCACTGAAACCTTGTGATGCAGCTCAGAGCTCCTTATTTATGGTTTTAGACCTCAGAGGAGTTTGGTTAGCAAGCAGATTGGATGTGGACATCCAAAGCCTTCTTGCAGCCCAAAGAATCCTTCCTTTTCCTTTTGTTTCTAACTTCTTCACTATCTAGCTCTTCATAATTTTGACCAAACATAGATGGCTGTAATTCCCTTAGACTTTGAAGGCAGCATCATTCTTGGTATCAAGACCTTGCTATGTGAAGTGCCACAAGATTTCATCTTTTCAGCCCAGAGGAAGAAGAGGTGGAGGATCAGACTTCAAGGCATCTAAGTACCTAAATTCCATCTGCTCTCTAAAGAACTCACTGATCGTAAAGAAATTCTGTCTCCATCAGGAAGGATAAATGAAACTGTTAATAAATATTGTCTTGTTTTAGCTCAGATCACAAAAGTAAGCCCTGTTGCTCTGCCTTTCTCCCACCACCAAAAAAATCAATAAGGAAATGGGGGTTGTGGGGTGACTAAGAGGCATTGAGTCTCTGAGACAAAGGAATGGGGAAAGATATGTGTGGAGAAGAGAGAGAAATGGACTTTTTTCAGTCCAAAAAGATGTTTCTATTCAGATCCACATAGTGAGTGGAAGAGCAGAAGAAGAGTAATGGGAAATGAATAGAACCAAGGCAAGATAATGACAAGCCACCTGCAGAGTTATAGAAGAAGAGTAAATGAAAAGAAAAACACCTTTAATGAACTTGCACAAAACAAGGGTCAACATCCAGGAATCCCAATGCAAACCCCCAGACACAGCTTTTAACTTCCTAGCTTAAGTTACTTAAAAGAAAATGAACATCCTAGACATTCAGCATGCTGGTGTGCAGATCAGAAATACCTGATTTCTAAAGGATTTTCCCTAGAAGGAGGAAAGCTTGCACACCAGGAGAGGGAACTGACATGGAGAGGCATCTGACAGCCCAGCATGGTAGAGGGAACTGACTATTCTGTCCCTATTAGGACAGCTGGAAGTTACAGTAAATGGGCTATTGAGAACAATGGGTTGGAGCAAATGGAAAGGCAACTTCCAAACATTTCCATTTAAAGGTCTCTCAGCTATGGAAAATTATTGCCATGGGGCTTCATTACAGGTCAGGGCACTAGGGAAAGTGCATTTAGAAAGCATGACAGTCCATTTAGCAAGCATTCCTTAGCCACAGGCACAGATTCCTTCAACAAATGCTCAGTTGTGAATGTGTAATCTTCGTCCAACTTGGAGGCAAAAAGTAGTAAAAAAGTGAGGACATTTTAGTTATATTTGAATGGAAAAGCTCCACACAGGCATCTTCTTTTAGGAAAAATAACTCCAAAGAAGTTGAAAAAGCACATAATATGGCAATGTCTTATTTGAATTTGGACAGTCTCATGATCCGCCATAAGAATAAATAGCTTAATAAAAGAAGGCTGAAGCTATAATTTTTGTAAGGCTGAGGAAAAAATTCAGGCTTGATTATTGTTCAGTGGAGTTCACCTGAATGGAGGCATCACTTCAAGGAAGGCTGAATAACCTATTGCAGGCACAGAGAACCACCGGCATAGAGAGAGTACCCTTGTATTTCTGATAGGCTTAATGTGTTTGAAAGGGTGAAAAGGAAAGAGCATGCAAAGCGTAGAAGCAGTGAGGTAAAAAATTAGTGAACTGAGAGTTAATTGGGAGATTTAGCAATTGTTAAGTTTAGATTTGTTGTCCTGCATCATCCTGAGTTTTATGCCTTGCTTTCTAATATCACACACATCCCATCATGTATGTTCTGCCTCAAGTTCCACCCATATGTCTTTGTGTCTGGAGATTTAGGGTAGTGGTCCAGGTGTCAAAATGCTATCTCCTTTTAAGCTCTAGAGTGATTCACTTTGGATGTTTGATTACTCAAGAGCAAAGAGACTTATATGAGAATTAGTTGCCCTCAGCAGATGATCAGCTTATTCTACAGGTCTTATAATTTTATCTTTCTTGGGAAGAATAGGATTTAGTCTGAGTCGTTCTAATAGAACAGATAATTGTGCCTGGTTTATAATTGTGAGAGTAGGCATGTTATATTCATTAGCTATGTCAGCTGGCAGAAGCACTGTTTATAAAGAAGTTTGAAGACTACATGAGGCAGCTTAGGCTTCTGAACACAAAAGAACATCATTTTTGAGGTACTAAAGAATTAATGGTTTATTTCCCAGTCTTCTTCCCATGTATCAAATGTATCCTACTGTACTGTGTGATTGTAGCATGTATAAAGTATAGCTCTTCTGGGAACGGAAGCAATGAAGACTTCCCAGCACACTAGTTCAGAGGTATAGCAGCGAGGGATGTAGAAGAAACCTTGGTCAAGTGTAATAAATCAAATCTGCAAATATATAAAATAGTAAACAGAAATTTTAGAGAAAAAAATGTATCATGTATGTTTCCAAATCAGTCTTTGCAAAGTAAATAATATAGGGTTATAAATGGCTTCTTTCTCAAAATGAAACGGATATATATTAAAGCACTTTTTAGACATTCCTTCAAGACATCAGTAGTAGATCTTTACTTGTATCTTTCAATGGTTCACAAACTATTCTGTTGTTTCTCACCCAGAGAACAAAGAAGTCTCATTCATTCCTTATGAAAAAGATTTCACACAGTCTCATAAGACAATGGGTCAATAGCTTCTTGCACAGATGGCTATCTGCTACATTTTGTTTAGAGATCCTCCCATGTAATAAAATGATTCATGTGCCAAAACTTACTCTGCACCAGAACCAGGGTGAATATTCACCACTTTTAGGTTAGAATCCATCTCTTTTATGATCATTTTTTTTCCTCACATGACATTTTAAGAGGATTCCACCAATAATTATCTCTACTTTTTACCAGTCTAACCAGTGTCATTAGTTTTACATTATTTTGTGCAAAGGTGGTGATAGCTGTTCTGGTTTTTATTTAATTTGCTTTTCTTATGTTTCCCACCCTTCACCTTACCCTTGACTAAAGTAAGGTCAAGGAAAGTAATGAAAAAAAAACCAAAATAATGACAAAAACAGAAAAGATTGAGTGCAACTAAATTGTACTTTTAATTAGCTTTGTTCTAATATCAGCTTTCCCAACAGTTTTGATATGGAAAATAAGTGTCCTTCATATTGATTTAATGAAAATGGTCATTTTGCTGAGAGTGTATGTATGTATCATCCAGTCAAGATTTGAATATGCCCAAATGAGTTTTATTGAACTCAGTATGCCCTCTGGTTTGTTTCCCACTGTTTTTAAAATTATAGCAACTAAATCAGTTATATTGCCGATCCAAATAATCTTTTCTTTTTTTTTTTTTTTTTCTCATAGCCAAGTTTAAGTTACTTCTCTTAAGGCATTTCTTTGAATATGTGTGTTTCTCTCTCTTCAGCTTGTATCCAAATCTATTCATCCAGTATAACATACAGACTGGTCTGCTTTAAATGTCCCCTTTAGCCAGCAACAGCACTGTGGAAGGCAGTGATTTGTAGGCTTGGAGCAGCAAAGACAATGCATTCCTGGGTCACTAGTAATTAAGGAATGTCAATGGTCAAGAAGGAGAAAAATCAGCTCAAGCCCAATTGAAGCATTTAGATATTTTACTGCTGCATCCTTTTAGCTTCTCTCAGCTTATAAATATTAAAGACTACCAACAAGGACAGTAAACGAATTTAGGCATAAAACTTCCTATCAGCAGTGATTTGTGCCCAGTAAAAGGAAAGCTGGATAGATAAAGCCTGCTACACTAAGTTTATGATAGACAGGGAAAGACTGCCATCAACATAAAAAGTCTTGCACTATATAGACTGTTGTATTGCGATCTCCTGTCCTAATGAGCACCATTCAGCTACTGTATTGTTTTCTCCCATAAGCACATTTGACTTGCTAAGGGGAAGGTCTGGGTCAGGACCAACAGTGGCAGTGGGGTTTGCACAGTCAGCATCAAGGGAAGTGAACTTATTACATCAGTGGCACCTTGTAGTGAACTCTGATGGAAGAAGCTGAAAAACAGTCATCTTTTTCCATGCTATTATCAGATCTGAAAGTAGAAATCAGCAACTGTTGTACACTGTATAAGAGTATGCCTTTAAAACATGATTAAATTACCTATCTTATCCTGGCCTGCTTTCTGAAACAGTGCAGGATACATCCACTCCAAACTATAATCTGTTTCATTCTTTGATAGAAAATGACATAAATGTTGTTTCTTTTCTTAATTTTCTTCATTTCTCTGAAAAGCCTAGTTTATTTTTCTTTAACTGGTAAGCAGTGCTGAGTGGCATGATCACGAAAAGCTGAACACCAGCTAAATATCTACTAAACATAAATTTTTTAATTAATGATCATTTTATTACTTTATTAAGTAATGAAGCCTGGATTCAGCAGTTCATGCTTTTTTCAAGTTTAGCCTTGGTTCAATGCCTCCATCTCTGTAGCTAGATGAGGAAGCAAACACACACCTCATATCTGACAGTTGTATATAATCTTTGACCAACTTATTTACTCTCACACTTCATTTACTGCTAGAACATCACTGAATGTTGTAACATGGTGCCACATCCTTCTAGTTTGCCTTGTTCATCTTAACTTGCAGCTTTAATATTTTAGGAAATAAAAAGATGTCAACTTCACCATGAATTTGTAAATCTCCAGCAGTCTCAGTAAGTCATGATTATGACAGTAGGATTGAGAGCACCATCAGCAAGTTGGCAGATGACACCAAGCTAAGTGGTGCTGTTGACAGGCTGGAGGGAGGGTATGCCATCCAGAGAGATTTGGATAATCTGGAGAGGAGGGCCTAGGTGAACGTCATGAAGTTCAACAAGACTAAGTGCAAGGTCCTACACTTGAGTCGGAACAACCCTCACTATCCATCCAGGCTGGGGGATGAGGTGCTGGAAAGCAGCTCTGCAGAAAGGACTTGGGGGTGTTGGTGGATGAGAAGCTGGCCATGAGCCGGCAGTGTGCACTTGCAGCCAAGAAGGCCAATGGCATCCTGGGTTGCATCAAGAGAAGTGTGGCCAGCAGATCGAGAGAGGTGATTCTGCCCCTCTGCTCTGCTCTGCTCAGACCTCCCCTGGAGCCCTGCATCCAGTTCTGGAGCCCTCAACACAGGAAAGACATGGACCTGATGGAGCGGGTCCAGAGAAAACCACAAAGAAGATCAGGGGGCTGAAACACCTCTCCTATGAGGACAGGCTGAAGGAGCTGGGCTTGTTCAGCCTGGAGAAGGCTCTGGGGAGATCTTATAGCCACCTTCCAGTACCTGAAGGGGCCTACAGAAAGGCTGGAGAGGGGCTGTTTACTAGGGCCTGTAGTGAAAGGATGAGGGGTTATGGGTTTAAATTAGAGAAGAGGAGATTTAGACTGGATATCAGGAAGAAGTTCTTTACCTTAAGGGTGGTAGAGCAGTGGAATAGGCTTCCCAGGGAGGTGGTTGAGGCACCATCTCTGGAGATATTCCAGGTGAGGTTGGACAAGTCTCTGAGCAGCCTGGTCTTGTTGAAGGTGTCCCTGCTCCCTGCAGGGGGGCTGCACTAGATGCCCTTTGGAGGTCCCTTCCAGCCCTAAACTTTCTAGGATTCTATGATTCTATTATTTCCTTACCTGGAGACTGCAGGCAGACGTAATGCACACATATGGCTGGCCTCATTTTGGAAAAAAAAAAAGATCTTTTTTTTAAGAGCCTTCCTCTTACAGAAGCCTCCATCTACAACTCTTCTGTTCATTGTCAAGGCTTGACCCATGGAGGATCGCTGGCAAGAAAGTGCTACTTGTGAAAGCCTTCTGAGTGGAGCGCTGTGGGAGGAGGAAAAGGGAAATATTTATGTGGGGAAATACACACATATATGTGGGGAAATACCCTTATAAAAAATGCTGAAAGACAGAGCTGTGCTTTGTCGATGGAATTAACATGAAGCAGAGGCCGCTAGAGAGGATCATTCTGAAAAGAAATGAAAAATACATAAAACTTTGTTTAATTTATGGAATTTATAGGCTGCTGACCAGTAAGTATAAAGTTCTGTTCCCCTGGTCCTCACTATCACTCATGTATTACTTGTCAGTAAATGTGGTGCACTCAGAACATAACAGCTACAGCAATATTTCTGTTCCCACTGCAGCTTTACTACACCCATGAAACTCTGTAATCTTTAAATTCCCTCACTGTTAACATCTGCTGAAACATTATTGGTCCCAGCATAGCCAAGCTGCTCTGAAATTACATTTAGCAGAGCAGTTAATGCTAACAGTATAATTCTAGAAGCAACCATCTTTTAAAAAGGCTTTATAACTGGTGTGGTGGCTTGTGCTTCCCTTTGCCTTCACTCCTTCCCCACTTCTCTGCTTTTTTTGTCATTGTCTCGCCTGCAGGTCAGAATTTATGTTTGAACAACATTTTGCTTTCTGTTTTGAGTAAAACATTGTAATTTTGTTTATTGGCCTAGATTGCCAAAACAAACCTCTGAAAAAAAACATTTTTAGTCCTAGTTACATTGAATTTTAAGTGACCAAGGTGTTGATGTTGGAAACTGACAAAGCTTTAATATCATTCATATTTTCTATCACTCATTTAGGATGTTTTTCATGACCTAACATGTAAGAAAACAAAATTATTGCCTTTATTGATGATGATAAAGAGTTCATAAAGAGCTCTTGAGTTCAGTGCTTTGCTGAAATTTAACTTAATCACTGAGTATTGCAAGTTCTGTAAATATTATTCCAAAAATTAAAATGCAAACACAGTAGACTATCTGCAATTGTGCTATGGATCTTTTTAATGCCATATAATATATTTTAAAACATATATGTATGCCTACATAATGCCATATATAAAGATTTATTCATAGATACTTAGCAAAATAACCACATTTCTTATGAAAAAAAAAATTACATCAGTTTTTTTTTCTGAAAAATTAAGCTCAATATTTCTACTTTTATCCAGTGAATGAAAAAAAAACCCCACCATTCTGCGGTTACCCCTTCAGCTAGCAATTTTGGTAGCTCTCTTTCAAAAAGCAGCCTTGAAATTCCTGCATTCTAGAGCTGAGAGTTCACTGTTAAAAATGCTTACAATGCTATTAGATTCTGTAAGTTGTGTGTTTAGAACATTACCCCAATCCTAAAACCTATGCTAATAAAAAAAAAAAAATCACAAAATAATATTGCTCAAAAAATAACGAACCATATAGCTTGAAACTTTGAAGAATAAGTCTTGTATTACTTAGCATTGCAATAAGAATAGACTGCTAATTCTGTTAAATTTAACTGGTTCATGATTAATGAACAGCAGTAAATTACATCTCTGCCAGATGGTAGTCAGCATTTGTGCATCGATACTCTGATTTTCTCTTCCTACGTCCCATCTAGTCTCTAGTTACTATTTGCTGCTTAAGTGGTGGTGTCCATCATGAGATCATTGAATGTGAGTTCACAGAATCTCAGAATCATTTGGCTGGAAGAGACCTTTAAGATCATCAAGTCCAACCATTCACCCTGCACTGCCAGGGTCCCTAAACCATGTACCCCAGTACCACATCTACGCGGTTTTTAAACACCTCCAGGGATGGGGACTCAACCACCTCCCTGGGCAGCCCATTCCAATGACTAACCAACCTCTCTGTAAAGAAATTTAAAGTTAAAGCCATGCTAGTGAAGGAATTTTCTAGGAAACATCTTGCAAGTTTTCAGTGCTATTCCAGTAACAACAGCGCTATATTCAAGATAATTTATTAAACATACTCCAAGTCTGGCTTTATGCTTCATCCCACACATCTTTTTGAGAGACACATTTTAAAGAGAGGTATTTTTTTGTTATCACTGCCTTGCTTAAAATGTGATAGTGTGTCTTTTCAGCAAATGAGTGACCTTCTGATTTCTTCATGACTACTACAGTAAGTATATCAAAGTATGATGCTATTTGAAGCAATGTGAAATAATTTCTTTTGGAACTTTACATCAAAGTGATGTCTTGGGCAATCTTTTTTGAGGCGTGGGTCCCTTCCTTTCCATCTGTCATGACTATGTCTGAACTACTACTTCTTGCCAGGAGAGACTCTGAATTACCTCAGATTGTTTTCCCAGCAAGAAGGAATTGCATAACCTTTGAAGGAAAAAGTTAGGAGATGTGTTCTGCATTATTATCATTACATATCAAACATGGAGCACATCATAGGTCAGTATTTTAGAAACGTTTAATGTGGCCTTTTGGAATCAGAATTCAAACGCCTTTTTCTCCCTATGTTCCCTTATCATTACAGAAGCTGACACAAAAGTGAATAGAAAAAGCCATTTCAGTGTAACCATTAGAAATTTCCACCTCCCTCATCTGGTGTCGCGGTTTGGAGTCA
>VYZU01049283.1:0-10653 GCA_013401355.1 Ceyx cyanopectus
TTTTTTAAAAAATATTTTTTGGGCAATTTCTCTTTGACCCTGTAAGAGAAAAAAAAAAAAAAANAAAAAAAAAAAAAAAAAAAAAAAAGTGTAGTCTGTGTCCTTCCCACCAAAGTTTCCTGGTCTGTTCACAGACAATTTTCTATCTCCAGGATAAAAAAAAAAATCCAGTCTCCTCCACTTTGCATGTGTTCAAAAAAATAAGTTTAACTGTCATGCCTGGTGGTTTCTCTTCTTTACACAACCTTGGTAGATGGTGTGCGTCTTCCATCACACAGCCATTCCCACTGATGTTAATAAAATACCAGTACCAGCACAGCTGGTCAATCCCCGGCTCTTACCCTGCTGAATTCAGTCAACAATTCAATTATGAATTCAGCAGATGTCTCAGCTCCTTGGGCCACCGGGAATTTCTCAGCTCTCGCGCTCCGATGAGGCCAAATTTTCAAAAGTGGCCTCAAAAGTGGAAGAGGGTCTCCTGGGACACGGTGGAAGAACCACTGCTTGGGACATTTAAAAGCAGAGACAAAACAGTGGTAATTATCCATCAGGGAGCACTCTTTCTGGGAAGGGAAGGTATAGGGAACGTAGTAGGTCTTGTTCATCTCCAGTTGCTGTGATCATAGGAAAAACCGAGCACGAAGAACTGGAGCTCACTGTCTACTTATGTATGCAAATTGTCTTCTTTGTGCCTACATTAAACAACAGCCCGTGCGGGAGTAAACCGGATAGGTAATTATCGAGTCTGAATGTGCACATGGTCTTGCACATGGAGATGTGATGAGATGAGAACATGCACATATTTAGTATGCACCCTTTTACGGGCTGCTTTTGAAAACTTGATCCTTAGACAGGTACACAAAGAGATTATCATGATTATCTGGCATTTCCTCGAGATCAAGAAATACAGTTGCAAGAACCACACGCTTGCCTTCGTAATTTAGCGGGGAGGAGATTGTAACGCAAATGTCATTTAACAAAGTAATACCAAAGGCAGTACAAATTCCTGCCGTTAATGCCAAGCAGGAAAGCAGTGCCCCAGCACCTCTTCTTTCCCAAAGTCATCGGAACCTATCAAACTTTCCTGTAGGAAAAGAAAAGCCGTTTTCATTTTCCGAATGATCTCATTCATTCCTATGTGGGGTATTTTTCTATTTCATGCAACGTACTGAGAATTTCTTCCCAAGGAAAAGAAAGGGCTGGCAAGCTAAGGCCACTGCATTGGTCAGGGTGCAGCTGCAGTTCACTGCTCCTTTTTGAAAGCGTGTCCTGCAATTTTACCCGTTTTCCCCCAAAGATTAAAGTGAAAAATAATACAAGACCTCACCATTGCCACAGAACCAGGAGGAAATAAGTCATGGTGGGAGGTGAGATGAAGTAGTTCATGTGTCCTACCTTGAAAGGTAGGGCCAGGTTACAAGGACCTCCCAACAAGTACTCTAGTATTTAGTTTACTTAGGGCTGACCAAATTTCTTCATTTACTTGTGTATTTGTTATAAACATGCTGGGCCTAGCTATGCTTTGCTAGAAAATTGGTACAGTTAAACCTGGCAATGACCTCTCACATGCTGGTGGCTGTGGCTTGCCTCTGTAAAACAGCATCCTTGCCTGGGTCTATCTCAGCTGGAAAAGAAAACATTTGAGAGTGGCAAATTTTTTGCAGATTATACAATATTATGATGTGCAAGCACCAGCAACCCAAGCAACAAAGTTTAGGGCAGTAACCAAAGTAGCTGGCAAGGGGAGTACATCTATTTAATTGATTTTAGCATCCTAAAATCAGGTTCTGACTCAACGAATTATGGCAAAAGCAAATGATGGACACAAAGATCTTGGTGAGGAACAGCTGAGCCGAGGATATACCATGTCCCTGACTTTGGGGGTGAGGGCTTAAAATATTTAAGGGAAGCTTTGGGTAAAATCACATGGGGTGAAGCAGAGTCCAACCTCCTCAGGCAGCCACAACACTTAGCTCCAAATGGCAATTAAGCATCTGCTCAAGGTCCTCTGCCAAGGGATGGAGAAGTCCCAGCTCCCTCCCTTCCCACCATCCACTTTCCAGCATGTGAACAGCCTGGGAAAGGCGTTAGACTGACAATACTGAAAGGCGAAGTTGTCACTTTTTTTCCTTCTGCACAGAAGTGAAATAAGAAATCAGACTTCCATAAATGTTGCTGACAGCCTCCCCGATCGGAAACACACTGCCCATTTCCAGTCTCGGATTTCTCCGTGCCGGGTGATAACAAGGGGTACAAATACATGCCAACTGTTGCCTTGGCTTTCATGGTATCAGCGCAATCAAACTGACAGGAGGGCAACCCTCTTGCTTCCCAGGGGACACCCAGGGCCCCCTGAGCAGTGGCTTGAAGCACAGCTGGACACAGCTGGAGCCACCCCCATGGGGACAGCCTGGGCACCCCTTTGGCGCTCTCTCCTCCCAACTCAGTGCTCCTCAAATCCTGTAGATCAGCTCATTGTTTTGTTCTTTAAAGTGGTTTTGGTTTTTTTTAAGCTACTCTTTTTTTTATCTACTCTTTTTTAACATGACTACCAATGTGATAGAGTCAATGACGTTCAGGACACTGTAGGATACATTGGAGCTGTAGGAACTGTTGAAGCACATCCAGAGGAAGACACAAAAATAACCTGAGTGATGAAACCTCTGTGCTTTAAGGACAGACTGAGAGACTTGGGGTTGTTCATCCTAGAGAATAAAAGGTTCCAGGGAGACTTTCTGGTGGCCTTTCAGTGCTTCAAGGCGGACTATAAGAAATACGAGGACAGAGTTTTGAGCAGGGCCTGTTGATACAGGACAAGGGGTGATACTTTTAAACCATAAGAGGGAAATTAAGACTAGAGAGGGAAGAATTTTTTTACACTGAGGAAGGTGAGAGCCTGGCCCAGGTTGCCCAGAGAGGCCACTGCCCCATCCCTAGCACCATCCCAGGTGAGCTTGGCCGGGGCTTTGAGCAACCTGCTCTGGTTGCAGGGGAGATGAACTAGGTGATCTTTTAAAGTTCCTTCTGACACAAGACATTCTATGATTCTCACTCATTGAGGAGTGCAGATTATGTTCCATCTTCTTGCAGGATCACAAGAAGTACATCCCTGGATAAGAAGCATTGTAACAAATGTGTGAAACACAGGCACTGAAATACCCACCCTTCATCTAAAGCAAGTGGCAAGGTCTTGTTTGCTTCAGCATGAGTTCACCAAGAGAAATCTGAAAGAATTTACAGCAGAAAAGGACATTTAAAGCTTTTCTATCCAGTAGAGGGTTAAATATGCATGGTGCAGGCCGATAGCTTCTCCACACTCCTGTGTCCTGCTCTGCAGAGCACTGGGCAGACCTTAGCCTCTCGCTCCCAGGAGCGATGCACACCACTGTCCTTCCATCACCTCATCCCTCCATAAACTATTCAGTTGCATGACAAAAAATAAGCTGAGGAGTCCCTCAAAGATCACTTGGTGCTGAGGAACCGTTGTCAAGGGTGGGGGAATGCTCAGAAATTCACACTAGGGTCTCATGTTTTATTTTTACTGAGGAGCAAGGAATTGTCACACCGGAGATCAGCAGTGGAGCCAGTGGGCAGCACCCGCCTCTTCAAAGGAAGGTGAACCCCCCTCCTTAAGACCCTATCCAGCTCGTTTGGAGCAGCACAGAGCAACCAGACTCCTTTCCTGTGCCTCCACCGATCATCTCACAGGCTGCAGCACAGGGTTTGATTACCCTTATCATTATCTGGGCTTCCAAGGCTATGTGTTTTAATAACAGTCATAAAATTACCCAGCCCGCTCCGAAACCCGGCCGCAGCATTTGTTTCAATGACCCCCTGTGGTAGTGAATTCGGCAGATTGACTATGTATTGTATGAAGAAGGATTTCCTTTTGTTTGTTCACAAAGCACTGCCCTTTAATTTAATCATACGTCCCTTTGCTCTTGTACAGTTCTCTGTACTCTGCCCCCTCCCCCCCCCCCTCCCCCCCCCCCCCCCTTTTTTTTTTTCCATACAATCTGGACATCTCTGACCATTCCAGCGCTCGCTATAATTATTTCTCTTAATTCAGTTATTAAAAAAATGCCTGCTTGTGGCAGAAGCATTGCGGATCTTTAGCAAAATTGATACAAATATTTTATTAGGATCATTACCAGCGTTCAGCACAAGCTCGTTTGGGAGAGCATTCGAGAAACTGAGCGGGTCTGAAATTTGAAACAGATGCAGGACATATTCATAAATAAAACCAGACCAAGTCAAACTGTGGCCTGCATAATAAGACATCACTCACCCCGTGTGCTGTATATTTGCAGACATGTTGTTAGCTGCATTTATTACAAAAGTTAGGTGCTTATTTGGAAGCTTTCACTTCTGTGAGCTTGTGATACTTTCTGTGGAACAAGAACCATAAATCATAGTGCGCCGGTTTGAAAACCGTGTACCTCTAGATAACCAGCACTTGTCATTAGATTGTCTAAAAGAGAGGATTAGCCAAAATACAGATGGGGAGGAAACGCAGACTGTTTACGTCGAGTATCTTGGACAAGAGCCCAAAGAAATTAAAATCGATATGGATATAGCATTTCTGAAGAGTTATGTAGCAAAAACTGCAAGAAAATACTCTGACAGAGAAAATAAATAAAGCTGACAGAGGTTTAATTCTCTAGATCCTGTACCGTGGATAAAAATTAGAAACATTAAGCCATTAAATCATCTCACCAGGACTTTAAACAATAGGAGCAGACTTGTGTGTTACTGCACAAGTTTAAAGCCGTCTCTTTTGCAGACTAGATAAATATTCAGCAGTGTTACTCTAACACTTTTAACACTTCCCATACACTGTGTGACCTATTTCCCAGTCCTTTTTCATGTGGGACAGGTTTTAAATAAAATAGAAATTCCTCTTGCTTCTTACAGATTGGACTTGATTAAATATTCTACTGATAAAGGGTAAGCAAATGTCAGATTCAATATAATAAAAAGAGAAATGAGAGTTCATACAAGCAGCAAAGCAAACAATCCATTTTCATACTTTATTAGAAACATTTATTGCCATAATGACTGCATTACACTAAGCAAGCAGGTGGAAAGGTGCTCTGTGCAAGATATTCTCAAATATCTTTATTTTGAGGATTTTACATCTCCAATATTTAGACAGATGTTTTATTCCCTATAATATAGTCAGAGGATGAAATGCCGTAATTTCAGTTACTACATAAGGATCAAAATTGTACTTGAGGATCATGGCCTGTCATTGTGATTTCAACAATAATGGGAGACCATTAAATGCTCAATTTTTCTGCTTTGACTTTATATTCCCAATGGTGAGTTGCTTTAGATATAGATGGTAGAGCTCGGCGTGCACCGGCAAATGCTCTGCCCAAATTTGCGGAACACATTGCGAGTGCACTTCTCAGCTATTTTGCTCCCTGTACGATTTTATAGACACGCAAGTCTGATCCCGGGCCTAAATGGAAATGACAAAGATCGCCGGTTTTCCCTTCGGCGGGCTCCACCACTATCAAACAGCTGCCACTTGTTATCTTCACAAACACTGGGAACTGGAATTAAACAGATCTGCGTTCAATAAAGCCACCAGTGCCACCAGTGCTACCCTTCGTCACAAGAATGGGTGCTTGTTTCAGAGCTTGACTTGCTCTTAATTTACCAAATCAGGAAGCCCAGTCAGCAAATAATTTAACAAAAGATTTCATTATTAGTCTTCATTTAATTTAAGAAAGAATTTAACCTATGTTCAGTGCTCAGGGCCCAGGCTCACATTCCTCCTGCAGCCAAACTTCCTATTAAAGTCAGTGGGAGCTTTGGCTGCATAAGCAACGCAGGGCTCACTTCACTCTTAGGTTTGTCATCATCATTACTATTATTATTTCTATTTAATTTCCAATGTATTTCATTTTTAAGCATTCTTCTACTTTGCAACAAATTTTGAAATATGTGTCAGTCGCAGTTGAGGATGTGAAAAAGTAAAAGAAGAAGTGGAAAAAAAAAATTAAAAAAAGAAAATCCTGACACGCTAACCGAGAAAATTTACTACAGAGTCTTCTTTTTATTAACAAAGATCATTAAGACATCGGTTTTTCTTTTACTGGCATCATTCCACAGTCAGAGCATTCCCTCTGTCTTGGACACTTTCATTTTGTAATCTGGAGGATACAGTATATTAATTTTCAGGATTTATCACAAGAAAAGTGAAGTCATACTAAGTACAGTAGGTATAACTAACTTTCATGTCACAAAAAAAAAAAAAGCTGTAAAGAGTGCCAGAAGCTCTGCTGGGCTAATAATAAGCTAAAAGGATATAAACTTGATTAGTCTCACTTAAGAAGCAAGAAGATAAAGTAAGCTTGAAAAGGCCTTTGCTCTTCCTTCAACTTCAGTGGGTTGAAGAGAATCACGAAGCTTATCACCACGAGAGACTCGCTCTAATGCCAGTATAGTTATTAGTTCTATGTTAATTTATCTTGCGCTGCGCCCGTCCGCAGCCACACCAGCAGCGTTTGTTAATTCTGTCCAAAGCACCAGAATCTTTGCAGCATCTTGGCGCTGTCACACCACGTCACGTTCCCTTAAGCGCACCTTGAGCAGTGATAGAAAGCCTGTCTGTTAAAAAATTCCAGCTATTAGAGGGAAATTGTTCCCCTAATGCAGGGTTGAGGATGTCCTTTCACTGCTCCCAAAGGCTGTGGGCACACTGGTGTGCCCTCCATCCTTCCCACTCCTAGAACAGGCTCTTAGAGGCTCATCGTTGCCCTTTGTCAAGGCCCATGGGACATCTAAAAGGGGACCTTGGGCTGAGAAAGTGCCCTGAGTTCACCAGCACCCACCCCTTTCAGTAAAATCAGCTTTAGTATGGACTATACATGGATCAAAAATGCACTAAGCCAGGTCCAGCTCCCAGGGACGTCTCAGGAGGATAAAGCAAGAGTGGGTTTGCTGCAAATATTCTTCTCTAATGAGAAAATGTACCAAAATCCACGTACTAGCAATCAGATTTTAGTAAATGGTCATCACACATCAGTCCTGGACTTACCCCTTACTCTCATGGAATGTTGTGGTCTGCCTTTCCCAAAACTCGAGATCCAAAGTTACATCTGAAGATGCCTGAGCACATGGCTCTGACAGTTCCTTGAATTTCCATGCCATTACACACCCATACATTTTATTAACCCTTGAGTATTAAAACTAGTTAAGGAATAATACATTTTTGTGGGTTTTATTCACTCTTCTCACTGTGTTTTCACTATCCTCACTTAACCTTTGCTCCCCAAACACCTATTGCTTCTTGAAGTTGGCAATGACTGCCCTATAGCCAGCTGCTTTCTCACCATTTTCTCAGTAACCACGAGTCTAATTCACCCCCAGGTAAATCAGTAGTAACTTGACTGAAAAATTACTTCTGGTCATCCAAGAAGAAAATTGGTCCTGCCTGACACTGGAGCAGCATGTCAACCAGGACATAGACCAGGGTTTGGATTCAAGGAAGAATAAGTTGGACAATGGCTTTCCATCACCAAGCGTCACCTCCCGCAAGCACAATGTGACGGGAGCAGTGTCCTAATGAAGAAAAACAGTATATTATCAAATGTAAATTGTAGTTAATGGAGCATATGGTTCTGCATGCTGATATTGATTATTACAGATTAAGATAAGTTTCGAGATAGGATATAGCCAGTGTATGCAGTGACATCTGCAAATCGGGATCCTCCATCAGGTGCCACGTCAGCGTGACACTGCCTGTGCCGCTGGGGTGTGTGGGAGAGGCACTAGGAAGGATGGATGGAGAAAATGGGAACCGGGGCTGGAAATACTGCCCAAAGGGATGGTCAAGGGAGAGGTGAAGGAGAAAGGAACAGGACTGAGGATGGGACTGGGGAGAGCAAAGAATAGGAGACGTGATGGGATGGACCAAAGCATGCAGAGGTGTGCTGAGAATCATGCCAGGGTGAGCTGTGTGAAACAGATGCTGTTTTATTAATAAAGTAGGGAAAAAAGAAAAAAAAAAAAGAAATCTAATTTTTTAAATATAAAAACTAATCCAAAGCATGTTATTAAGGCTGATCTCACCCCAGAGTCCAGTGAAGGCAGAGAGGAGGGTGTGTACCTTCACAGGCAGGCTGGTAAGTTCAGGAGAGGGCAAAAACCTCAATGCTCTTCAAGTTGCAGACACAGCTCACCCCTCTTATTATATCATTATTTGCATTGTATATGCATTGTATCCAATAATCATATTGAGATTTTTGCTAGAAAGACATAAAACTGCTGGTGTGCATTAAGGCATGGTCTGGAGAACAAGTCAAAGATCTAGGTTTTGAGGGATATTCAGTTTTATTTCCTGGTTTTGGCCAGAAGACAGAAATTGTATTTGTGTAATAAATTACTCACTGCAGAAACCACAAAATGTAAAAAAAAAATAAATAAAAAAAAATCATAAGAATGGTTGATCTTTGTAGTTTGCAAGTGAATAATAAAGTTGAAGCACTTGCTCCAAGGTGTCTGCTTCAGCAAGAAACCTCTTGGGAGAGCACAAAACCCTACAAGCTCAGGTTTCAGGAGGTCAGAAAAGACAAAGGTTTCATAATTGTAATGATCTGGAGTTTTTGCCAAGCAATGGTTGATACTTTCACACAGCCATCAGCCCTCTCACCACCTGGCTTGGTGCTCTCTTGAAATTCAAATATGCTTTGGCTGGATGGACACTGGAGGAAGGAAGGCTCAGTCAACAACACGGGGCATGTGGCTTGCAGAGCTTTTTTGTGATAGACTTGGTGCTAATTTATCATAAAAACAAAGTAAATCATAGAATCATTTCCATTGGAAAAGACTTAAGAACATCAAGTCCAACAAGGCCAGGTAGGGGAAAAGTCTCCACTCTAGAAAGCTGGAAAGCCTCAGCTTTGAAAAAGTATAACATGGGAAGCTCCCAGGTTTGTCTGGATCTCCTAAAAACACCATCTGGGGATGTCGTGCTACATGTCCTGCAGAGAGCAGCCAAGCTTTGGGAACCAACTCATCATCTGGGTTTTGGTGTCCGAGTCCTGACAGTCTGCTCCCTACATACCACGTCCCCAACATATAATAATGATTTAGCACCAAAACTCCACCAAGTAATTAGCAGAAGAAACTGGGGGCTTCTGCTGAAAGGCTGTGATTAAATTAGCCATTTATGGATTTCTGAAAGAAAGGAGACTAAAATGTTTTATAGTGTAGTTAAAAGAACCAGTGAACGATTCCCTCATGTTGAACATTTCCTAATGTCAGAAGCAGGGTGGATGACATAGAAATCATAAATCCAATCGAGAAGTGTTAAAAATCACTTTAGTCTGCCAACTTACTAGAAATTCAATAAAATGGTATGGGAGAATTTATTTGTGTATGTGCAATAGGTATGTGTGAAATTAAACTAGTGGAGGTGTCTGTGTGCAACACACACATGGCATGGTGAGGTTCTCCAGCACCCACATGTCACATATGGGGTGGAACAATGCAGAAGAACAATCCCAGACAGATGACTGGAGTTGGGTGGCAGGAAGGAGGTGGTTTCTTTGGAGCCAATTCTCCATTCTGGCTGGTGACCCCATGGCACCCACGTGCTGGGGATGACCATGGTGCTTCCAGTGAGGTTGCTGTTTATTTTTGCATTTTAATTTTTTACTTTACTTGTCCTGCTTAATGTATATTAACTCACATTTTGCCTGCATGGAGTGGGACTTTTGAGAGGCATAAAATGACAAAACACGGCTTTGTTTTCCAGCCAGATTCCCTCTGCGTACACTCCTCCGGTGTCTGCCTAGGCTTCCAGCTCCATCATCACATCCAACAGAGCCTGGGGCAAAGCTGGAGAAAAACACCCAGCACATTCAATTTACAAACAGAAATAAACACCTTTCCGGCAGGTTCTACATAATCACTAAACAAAACCAGGGGAGAAAAAAAGAACAACAACAACAAAAGCAACAACCCACCCTCAACACAACATTTTTTATGTAGTTTGTGTGCAGCGGTGACCCTTTGGGTTGATTTTATTTTTGAGGGAATAACACTATTATGGAAGGATGTCTAGCACTGGGATCTCATCGCAATCTCCTTTCTTGTTTCCTGAGGAGCTGGTGGGTTAGCTGCTGTGTCTCTCCCCCAATGGTGCCAGCACCGTGCCCCCACACCGAAGCCATTCTGCGGTGTCGGCAGCTCCGGCCGCCGAGACGCTCAACTTCACCGAGCGGCGGCGGACGCGGGTGAAAATGAATCAGATATGAAAATGTCTGAAGCAATAAATTAACACACAGCAGGGGGGTGATAGCTTAATCCTTTCTAGTCCAAACAGTACCTGACACCCATTACTGCTATAGGAGGTGGGACACCGTAGCGGTACTGGAGCGAAAATGATCATTCCCAACTGATTTGAGGCATTGCAATCGGTGTGTAATGCGATTCTGGGAGGGAACCAGCACAAGGTTTTATAGTGTTTGTGCACTGAATCCAGGTTAACCTGGCAGCGTGTTTCCCTGGGCTTCCTCCTTTCTATTAACCTAGAAAAGCGTGTGGTTTAAGTTTAAGCAGAGCTTTATTATTTTAAGGCTTTGTTGAGCGTCTGATAATAACTGCTCCTTGTTCATGTAAGGCCTAATAATGTATAGC
>VYZU01049285.1:0-18966 GCA_013401355.1 Ceyx cyanopectus
ATGTCAGCAGCAGTTGGCAAGACTCAAGCTGTGGCTACTCCATGCTGTGCTGAATCCTCCACCAGAGCTGCTCTGCCTTACACACCTGTGCACCAGGGCACGTAGATAGGAGGGTCTCCCTCTGGGACCTTCACAGAGGCAAAGCCTGGGGCTCCTCTCCTCCTGCCACATGCATGGCAAGTGCTCACCCCAACACTTTGCCAATCCACCTTGCTCTAGGTCTGTGGCTTACCCACCTTGACACCTTCCTGCTGGCAGCTCTGTAAGGTGTAAGGGGTGGGGGAGCTGAGCTGTGCCATAATGTGGCCCTTTCTTTTTCCCCCCCAATAGCATGACTATGGTCATCATCATCCTGGCTACAGTGATTGCCCTCATCATTGGGTTTGGTGTCTCAGGTATGTGACCACTCCTGCTGCTTGCTTCTGCCCCTGTGTCTCCAGCACACACACGGGCTCAGGTGTGGCCTTGTACCAAGTGCCACTTGCAACCCTTCAATAAAGTTTCATTTTAGAAACAGACTGCACAGGCAAACTCAGTTCTGGCCTTTCTCAACGAGGTGATGCTCCTTGGCATCAGCCCACAAGGAGCTGTGCTTCCCTTAGAGACTGGGGGGTCTTGTAAGAGATGTTAATAAAAATATTGTAAATAATGCAGAGACTTACTCACCTACATGTGCACCCAGAGTGGGTTTAGAAGTCACCAGCATTTAGCATCAGAGATAAGTGAGGAAATCTCTTAGCTCTTAATTTCTGCAAACACTTGTCAGCAGACTGGCCTCAGGCTGCAGCAGCTCCATTTCACCCAAGAAAGTGAATTTCTGGCCTGTGCTTCACAGCAGAAATTAAGGTCTTTTTGGTTTGTTTGTTTGTTTTTTGAGTTGGTTGGGTTTTTTTTCATGTGAGCAGCTGAAATGTTCAACTCCAGCTGTTGCTCCATGAAAAATCCCTGGTCCATGTTGTCAGTTGTCTTTCTCCTTCTAGTCACCACATGTAGTCTACCAGCTACATACCTGACAACAAAGAGCTCCTAAGAATGGGAGCAGCTGAGCTCATAAAGATCCAGATTTTATACCTCTTAAAGAAAAAATAAGAACTTTTCCTCTCTAGAATGAAGGTATATGGAGATAGAGCCAGGAGATGTGCTGCAAGGTAAAAATTGTGGCCTATTTAATATTTTTTATTATTTAGTATTTTTTTTCTTTCTGTTTTTCTCATGTATTCAGTTTTTTTAAGTTACCATCAAAGCACCAAACTGTCCCTATCATAATTATCTGAAGTCTTACATATTTTCTAGAGTTAATTGTTCACCTCATTATAAGTTACATCAGAACATGCACATACTCAGGCAAATTGTCACTTGTGGGTGCTCCATTGTCCTGAACACTGAGCTTGGCCATGGTGTTCATGGTGCAAAGCAACATCTCCACAGAGCTCAGCAGGGTCTCCCTTGCTTCTGTTGCCTCTGGGTCTTCCTAACATCACTGTGGTGAGTGGCACAAAGGTAATTCACACAAAAGAAAACATTTGAAATGCTGCATGAGATTTTCTTTCCATTGAAATTGATGAACTCTGCTCTCCTAAAAAAAAAATCTTTCTTCTCTACACCTACGTGCTACATGCAAAAAATGGAAATATGTGGAATATACAGACCATGGCTAACAAGTTTTTATTGGAGATGGTCTTGGCTTTAAAACAGAGGAGTTTGCAATGGGATTTAAATGTTTTGTGAGCCCTTGACCCAGCTTGTAACTGTGAAGCAGAATCACAGAGAGACACTGCTGAGCTGCCATGACCTCAACAGATCTTGTCAATCTTTGTCAAAATGTTGGCCTTTTTCTGACTCTGTTGTTCCCTTCCAAAGCCTTCAGCATCCCCAAGGCCCAGATGGAGAAGAGCAGCAGGGGACACACACTGCAGTGTGGAGCACCACCCTGCTTCCCTCACAGTGATGCTGGGGAGAACCTGCCCCACTCTGCCAACACCAGCTACCAGATGGGTGCTGACAGCATCACTCTGAAAGTGGTTTCCTTTCTGCACAACATGCCTGCTCATGCCACCTACACCTGTGTGAATGAAAACAGCATTGCCAAGGCTACAGGCAACATACAAGTGCCAGGTAATGCAACTACCCAGACCACAGGGACACAGCAGAAGAGAGGAAACTGCATCTGTGTGTGCTGGGGGGGGTCCTGCAGCACCACCTCCCCTGTGCCAGTGACTGAAACCCATGCTTAACCCAAGTCTCTCTAGCCCTGGCATGAAGACAAGAGTCTGTGCTGGGTCCTGCTATTTCAGCTGTTTTTCTGGTAACAGTGGCTCCTTTGGAATGAGGACAGAACTGCCAGGGAATGGAATGAAGCTAAAAGAAAAGAAAGAGAAGGGAAGGACACACTTGAAAAGAGTGTATTCCTTTGAGTGGTAACCAAACACAAACCCACCAACCAGAAGCCCCAACTTTTGACACTTTCTTTAGCCAGTTCAGCTCAGATGCCTTTTGGGTACCAAACCATCAGGCCTCTTTGGGTGTTATTAATGAATATCTCTCTGACTCCAGCCCACTCTGTTTATTTAGAAGGCCACCTTATTCACAGGAAAGCAAGCTGTCAAAAAAGCCTGGATAGCTTCTCCTGTTCTACATGAGAGGGGTCGTAGCAGTGGGTCTTCAGCACAAGAGGCAGTGTCTATCTGTGTTAATATTAATTAACATAATATTAATAACATAATATTAATTAACATAATATTAATGTGGGTCAGTATACCCTCATTTTGCCTTCCCTGCTGTGTTTCCCATTGTGGTAGCCTCTCACTGTTCTTCTGCTACAGGTTTCAGTGTTCCAAGGGAGATCAACTTGCAGCTGGTGAATCTGAATGCAGAGTCAGTGTCCTCCTCCCTCCCAACCTGCCACTGGATGCTTCTGCTTCCCCTGTGTCTGCTGTTGACATAAAGCCTGCAAAAAGCAATCAGGAACACTGCTGGACTGCAGGCAAGCTTGAAAAGGGAAACTCAGAAGTCTAAACATGTTTAGACTCTCTTGCTGACTTTGGTTACAGCAGCAGACCTACATTAAGAATGGGAGGTTGTTCTTTCCCCTGTGCCCAACCTCTCCCGATGCTCATGGGGACATGTGGTTTGTCCCTCCCACAGGCTCCCTGATGGCTTCTCCTAGCACTTGCTGCAACCTTAAGAGATTTTTTTTTCTTACACTGCCAACTGTCATCACTCACTTGTCCCCTCATTCTCTTTTCCTTTTTTTTTATTAAAAAAAAAAAGTCTGTTATCTAGCACTTCTACCTCTTTCTGTAGCACTGCCACTGTGCTATTCATGTGCAGGAATACTTTCAGTTGCACTTTAAAATCAGATTTTGATCTCTTAATTTACATCACTTCGAGTTAACATTTTCCTCTGTCCAAGAGAGGTTTTTTTTTTTAATTTGCTTTTGGTTTCTTTTCTCTGGGAAGGGTGTGGGGTAACCTTCAGCAAAATCCTTCCCATTTCACTGAGATCAGCTACACAAAAGACTCACAGCAAAACCTGTGTAGACTTTTGCTTTTTTTCGAAGAGGTTTTGGCAACCTCTTAGGATGGAGCCTCAGAACTTTGGTGGCATCTGTTGGGTCTTGTGCCACTCAGGCTTTGGGTCACTATAATGATTGAATTAAAGGGGAAGGGGGAAGGCAGAGGGAAACACAGAAAAAAACCCAAAACACAGTAGCTGTTCAAAGACCAGGTTGTTCAAAGCCCCTTCCTGACAGAGTTTAGAGCTCTCCCAGTGATGGAGCATCCACAAATTCTCTGGGCAGCCTGCTCCATTGCCTCAGCACCCTCACAAGAACTCTGTGTGGCATTTACCATCCCACAGCACAAGATGAAGGACAGGAATGTTACTTAGACAAAAGCAAGCACAGAAGACTTGGCAATGACTGCAAGCAGACAGGAGTACTTTCTGAATGGTGAGCATGTTTGTTGTACTGATCAGTCTGCTGTGCCACCATGGACACCAGCACGTGGCAGTGCACTCACCCCCTACTCACCAGGAAAGATGGGCAAGCCTGTGGCACGTGCTGAGTTTCTATCACAGCTCACTGCCTTCCTCCATCAGCCTCACTTCATGTTCAGGCCACTGTTTAAGCTGCAGAACAATGCTCCCAGGCCTGTGACTTAGCTTCCAAACAGTAACCTACTTTCTTCTTGGAGGAGGAAAATGCTTTAAAAACATCACTTCAGTAATTTGAGTTAAGCAAACCATCCCCTGCGGCAACTGGACAGCATCACATGTAGACAGCAAATAATCTGCAGAATTCCTGTCTCCAGCTCCTAAACCAAGGAGTGCCTCATTGACCGTAGAGCAAGTAAACAATAACACTAAAATAGACACAGTGTTATTTAAACTGTATTTTAATAGCTTTATTTAGTAGATACTACCACATAAAAATGCACACATTGTGTGCCCTAGGCCCAGTGCAACTGCTCCAATGTAGGAAGTGCTGACCATCTCTCTTCCAGAACACAGCCCAGTGTCCAGAATGACCAGTTAGGAATTTCACAAGTCATAGCAGCTTCTTAATCATTCCCTTCACCCTGTGCTCTCAGGCTCAGGCCAGCACTGGGAGTACAAAAAGCTCCCAGTCCCAGCAGGCAACTCCACAATTCCTCTCCCCCTCAGGGATGGAGAGCAGCAGCTCCCACTCAGCAGTGACTAGAAGTTCTCCTAATCCTCTGGCTGTTCAGATAGCTTAAGGCACCTTGTTCCACCTCCTCCACATTGAGGCACAGCAGGCTTGGCCGAGGTTCCACCTGGGACACAAACTCCACTTCACCACACCGAAAATTTCTCAGCTGCTGTGGGGCTGAAAGGGAAAGACACAATCTGTAGCAACTCAGGAGAGGGCTCCTGCTCTGTTCCAGCACACAGCTGCTCAGGGAGAGAAGGCCTTGCAGCAGCTGCTTGGCATACACTAAACCCTGAGGGACAGCATGACTAAAGAATCCAGGATGTAAGCAGATGAATTTTAGCCAGCATCCCTCCAGCTTGGAGGAAACAGGCAATTTATGCTGTGAAACACTGTGACCTATGTGCTGCTCTCACAGCTGACACCCTGGGCTTTGTATCTTGCCTACCCACCAGCACCTGGCCTTAAGGACAGTGTCACATGGCAGCCAAGGGACAATGTCCCCACAGCTGGTGAGCTCAGCAAACCAGTCCCTGCAGCACTTAGAGTTGTGCTGCCATCCTATCCAAACACAGGGAACATTGCCCTAAACAGCTCTCTGCTGATGTATAAAGTAGAACAAATAATATGTAAGATTGTAGACAGTGACTTTTATAACATTATTGATGGATTTTTGTAACCATGGTTAAGACACATCTTGGTTCTACACTACAGAATTCACAATTCCATGGAAATCCTCCAGAGACCTTGCTGTGTGTGCAGCAGAGGCAGCTCTGCTTCCCCAGCCTAGTGAGACATCTCCCTTCTTTGCCATGCTGAGTATCACAAAAGCCAACAGTGTTTGCTTACCAGGCTGCAGGATCCTGGAGGGTTTCCTATCTAGGGTGAAATCCATCAGGATGGGACGACAGATCAGAGGACTCCTGCACAGGCTTCTTAGGTAGCAAGCAAGGAGATCCTCAGGTTCCTCTACACACTGTGGAAGGGTGTGTGGCAGTGAGCAAGCAGAGGGAGGCAGGGAGCCACTGAAACACTCCAGTCCAGCTGAAGCTCAAGCCCAGCATGCCTCAATCATCCTCAGAGTCACCCACTCACCCCTGTGCCAGCAGCCTCCCCATGCTGAAAGGACACTCTGCCCCTGCTCTGCACACAGCTCTGCAGAGCTTCCCAGTCCAGATGGCTCAGGCCCAGCATTTCTGCCACGTGCTGGTTGCTGCACAGCACCAAAGCTTCACCTGTTCCATCCTCCACCAGCACCCTGTGGTGGGTAAGATGTGGAGGGAGGTCAGGATACAGCCCAGCTCCCCCACAAGTGCCATGCTGCAGACAGTGGAGCTCAGTCAGAGAGGGAGGTTTGTTCACATCTGGGAAGACATGACAACTCCAGCTTCTGTCTTTGCTGTTCTGTCCACATCCCATTCATGCTCTGATTTTTACCCTCCCCCCCACGTGGTGGAATTTGCTCCTTCCTACCCACCTCTCCCCACAGCCAATCTCTCCAGTGCTTACCTTGCACTGGCTTGCCTCACTCCTGTGTGTGATGGGCATGGTGGATTGTGCCGGGTGCACCTCCCCTGAAGGAAGAGGAAAGCTCCAGCTATGTATGGGTGGCTACAAGGGAGAGAGGGGAAGGGCCACTGCTTCTTTTAACCCTCCCCTAACTAAGTGTGCAAAGGATTCAAGACCTTCACCACATTTCCAATGAGTGTCTTGGGAAAAGTTCCTATGGGGAGAAAAATCACCTGCTGCAAGGTGCTGAACCCCAAGAGCAGCAGCCACGGGTAAAGAAGAGCATTAAGAGTAGGACTCTCCTCTTCAGTTTCCTCACTCCACCCCCAGTCCTAGCTGCCAACCCTCTTGCTATCAGGCACATACTTCTAATCAGTTGTCACTTAGGTGCCCTTCTGATATGCAAGTTCTTTTCAGACACTGGAAAAAGGTTTTGAAACTGGGATGGGAACTCATTTCTTCTACATGACAGCAAGGAACGTGGATGTGTCCAAGCAGAAAATCTGCAAAGCTCCTCACAAATGATCTCTTGAATACCTCTTTGAAGATGCTGCTGCAAAGTGAGCAAACCCACTGCAAGGACAAAGTCAGCACACAGGACAAGTGGCATAAAATCCGTGTCTGGCGCAGGTTTGGCAGGTGAGGTTGCAGGCTGGATAGAAACACTAGTGAGGGGGATGAAGCTGCTCCTGCAGGACTAGAAGACACAGAAACGTCAGAAGCTTGGAACATAGAAAACTTGTTGGGATGCTGAAAGGTGGGAACAGACCCTGGACTCACCTGGAAGGAAAAGGGAGGTGAGAAGCTGGCAGAGATATGATGGTTACACAGCTGGAGGCAATGTATGTGCAATAGACATTATGGAATCTGAAATAGGATAGAGAAGATATCATAAAAATCCTGTAGAAACCAAACTGCTCAGTTTTCTTGGGATGGCTGCACTGATCTTCACCTATAACAAGGCAGGGAAAGAATTTTTAGTAAGACACGAAGGTATGGACAAGAGATGAGGAAAGTCCACATGAGAGGAGAGATTAAGAGATGGTTTCAAAGACAATGAGATCAGAGCTGTGGCCCAGATCAGGGCTCTAAAGACAGGGGTACCTTGAGATTTTACGTTCCAAGTTGTGGAAGAGGACCTTGGCTCCAGGCAGCAAACCCCAGAGGTGTTGCAGATAGGTGGCAGCAATGTAAATGTCCATCACAACAGGGGAGCCTGAAGCAACTGAGACACTGAGCTTCACACTGTGATCACTGGCTAGCAGGTGCCCTGAGGAAGCACAGAAGCACACACACAAGCAGCACAGTCTGTCACTGAGCTGAGCTTCTAGAGGTGTTTTCCCTCCCATCACACAACAGGGCTATAAACTGTTCCACCTCACACACTGTCCAGGTAAATATTCCCATTCCCACCCCTGACACACATGCAGTGTAGTTTCCCAGCCCTCTGACATGCAATGAGATGCAACCTCCTGGCACAGTTCTACCACTCTCAGATACAGGGGCACAGTTAACCAAGTGCCCTGTCTCCCTGGGACAGAAAGAAGCAGGAATCAATCTGCTGTTATCTTACAGGCTGTTGCAGTCTCACCTTTCTGCTTACGAAGGCTGACAGATACAGATGGCTTCTCAGTCTTGGGAGAGGCACACAAGGTCCTCTCCACTATCTCACCAGAGAAAGAAACAAGGGAACCTGTGAAACTGAAAGCAGACCAGGATTTCTGTCCAGCCTGAAGGCTTCACAAAGGACAGGGTGGAGTGCTGTTGCTTGAGCCTGGTTTCAGGGGAGCACCGAGATACTGGACTGAGGTCAGCTTGCTGCAACCCACCCCACCCAGGGCTGAGAGGCCCCTTTAACTCACTTTCTCCTTCTTCAGGCCCAGCAGTGAGAAAAAAATAAGGGAGAGGCATGACAGCCTTCCTATCTGCTTAACTCTGGTCTCCCATAAGGGGCTAGTGAAAGTTTCAGTGTGCATGCACCTGACTTTAAACAGGCTTTGAACAGAAAAGATTCTCACTCTAGTATAAACAATCAAAAAACAACAACAAACTCCACACATTCAGCCTCATCTTCCCTGCTGTGCCTGTTTCCACTTCTGATGTGACTTTAGCAGAGCCCACTGGGACCTAGTTCTCACCAGTAGCAGCTCAAGCTTTTCCTGACACCTTTCTGCAGTCCAGACTACCGACAAGCAGGAAGGTTCCCAAACCATATCCCTGGGGTGGATAATGCATTGCTGTATCCAATGAAGATGAACACAGACCCCTTCCCTAAGAGACAGTCACACATAAACTGGGGCAGGCCAACATACCAGTTGCTAAGTACTTCTGGAATGGAGGAAATTCTCTGGTCCATGCCTGTCAGCACTGTCAGCTAGAGGTGGGGGAGACACAGCCTCAGATGGATTGCAGTCTAGAGCTATTGCAGAGCCAGAGCAGTAAAGATAATGGGGTCTGCACACTTAGAGCTACATCAAGTAACTGGTGCTTTTCCCCTCAGGTTAGTTCTGAGGCAGGAAAATGTGAAGGCCAGCAGCAGTGTCTGATGGAGCTTAGAGCAGAACAGTCTCATCAACAAGACATTCTTTATTGATCATTTTCTGAGCTGGTTCTGGAGAGATCTCCAAGTCACCTGTGAAAGCCCAGAGCAAGAAGGCACTGCATACCTGGTGCTCACTCAGACAGGAGATCCATGTCTCATGCTGCAAGTGCCAGGTGTCTTGGACAGGCAGGCACAGGGGGCAGGGTGACCTGCTCAGGAGCATTGCTGGCACAGATGGAAGACACAGCTTGTCAAACACTTCCAAGTCCTGTTAGAAGAGTGATAGGACAAGAAAGACTATTGAGGGAAGGAGACGAAAGCTAGATAGGAAAAAAGAGCCACTGAAGGATAATGATTTAAAGGAAAAAAAACCCAAACTATATCCATTGAACTCAGAGCTCTGAACATTTTAACCAAACACAGAACTGAAGCAGCTCCTTGGCAGGACAGATGGGAATTCCAAGCCTTGAGAAGAGCTTAGTCACCCTCTGAACTCCTCAACTCCCACATGCAGTTGAGCAGAAGTCTCCAAGAGGAAAGAGCAGCAGCAGACAAGCTCTCTTACCGAGCAGTGGGGCACGATGAAGCGATACAGTCCGTCCTGATGCACAAATGGGAACCAACGGAGGGACTTCCCCATAAACAGCAGCAGTGCCTGACCAGGGAGGGCAGGAAAGAGAGAAATATGAGGAGAAATGGTAGGAATGAGGTAGGAGATGAAAAATACAGCAAGAAGAGAGCAGAGGATGTGTTGAGAGAGAAGCAATGTTAGCACCATCAAGGGTAAGAGAAGGTGGATGTAGGAAGGTGACAGGGAGGTGGAACTCCCTTGGGTGGCACAAGGAAGTTGCTGCATAAATATCCATCTGTAAATGTGCATAAATACACACCTGTAAATACACATCTGTACCTGACACAAAAATCACTTTCCCATTGATTAGGAATCTAGATAATTACCACCCAGCCTCCCTGAGGAGCCAGCTCCCAGCCTCATCACACCCCACAGCTACCTCCTGCCTCACTTCTTGCCGTGTCACACCCTCTTCTTCAGCACAGACAGTCTCCTCCAGCTCTGGTAGCTTCCCAATTTCTCTTGGGTGGCTCCAGAGCTGAGGTCTGCCCAGCCAGAGCACCGTGGCTTGGAAGCTGTGCTGCAGCTCCTGCCCTTCTCCATCTTCTTCTCTAGGTAGCTGGTAATTCCGTAGCATAAGACCCTCTTTCTGGGTGACCAAGAACAGCCAAGTTACACAGCTGCTGCTTCTAGTGCTGCTCTGGCCCCCCTGACAGTTCTCATCTCTGTCAGTATCTGCCTTGGGATCCTCCAATTTCAGCCTTTTTGCCTCTGGGGTTTCCAGCTCAGATGTTAAGCTGCCATCAGCCTTCTTCCTCAGAGAGGAGCTGTTTCCACTCCTAAGGCCTTTCTGGATTTGTCCTTCAGCAGCACGGAGAACCTGGACATCCTCAAAGTAGAACTGCACATAGACACTGAAATGACAAATGGTAGCAGTGAAACTCCCTGTTCCTGACAGTCGGCTCTCCAAAACAAGCCACTGTCTGGGAAAAGCACTTCTGGCAAGTGCTCTGCACTTCAGTGGGAACACTGGGAAAGGGAGAAGGACAGGGCTCCCAGCCTGGCTGTGTTCTCAACAAAACAGAAATAGGGGGTGGTTGTTGCTGCTAATTCTCTCCTTTTCTGCAAACAGCAAAAGACAGTTGCTCTGACACTGAAATGCAATGCTGATAAGCAGCTTTACCAGAGTCCAAAATCATTGTGGAGTGATGGTTTGACTTGTACACTGAATGGACTCACCTGGTTTTTTTCTTCCTCACATACTCCAGCTTTTCCAGGTGCTCCCAGGAGGGAAAATCAGTCTGAATGAATCTCTCCACTAGGAGCTGGTAGTTTTCCACCTGCAAGAGTGATCCTGCAAATACATCAGAGAAAGGTGCTGGGCTAATAAAAAGAGAACACAAAACCAGTAAGCTCAGTTTCCTGTTTTTAAAGTCACAAGGCCAGGCAGTTCAGCATCTCCACACAAAGCCTCCTCTTCTTGTTTCGGAGCTGGGTGGCAGAACAGCAAAAGCCCAGCACTCTCAGATTTAGCCTAGTGGGACATACCTATGAAAGCTGTGTGGGCAAAGGGTCTGCCATCCTTATGGGATATCACACAGGGAAGAGTGCTGCTCTTGTCCTGCAGCTGGAGGGAACTGCTCCTGGAAGAGACTCTTAGCACACCCAGCAGTATCTGCAACAGCAAGAAAGCTGCAAAGAGCATCAAAGTCTTCCCATCTTTGAAGGCTGTAAATCAAAGTGCACACAGCAGCAGCTCAAATTCAGCCTGTGCTCACAACACCGCAGGTGAGAAAAGCAATATTCCCACACCTAACAAGAGAACAGGCATCAGAGCCAGTGCTGGAAGGCATGGGGAGAGCTGGGACATCTCAAGGCACAGCCAGTAAAGGGAACAAGGCACCTACCAGTCGGGGCTGGAAGGTTCCAGCTGTGAATGTGCAGTAGGACCAGGCCAGTCTGCGATTTAGCTCCTGAGTGCCCATGTGCTGTGCCCCCAAGGAAGAGAGCAGCTGTGATGGACTAAAGCCTTCCCAGCTCTTCTCTTCTGCCAAATTCCAAAGTACAGACAGAGGTGGGGCCTGGCATGGGGGGTTCAGGGTCAAATACTAAGAAAAATAAAAGAAAGAATAAACCATTGGAGTTTCTTCCCATCAGCTAAGCAGGAAACACCTCCCAGAGTGTTTTATCACCTTCTGCAGGGGACACTGGTGTATTTTTGCTAGGATTTCATTATAAATATCTCTTGGTTCCTCTGTATCTGGCACCACAGTTTGCAGAAGGGGGACAAGGAATTTCTCAGCAGCTCCAGGGTGTCGGCGCGTGGAGCTCAGGAACAGCCGCCGGCGCCCGAAGAAACAAGAAAACCTGAACAAAATGAACTCAAGTCAGGGATTTCTGTCAGGCAAGCAGGCAAGGAACAGGAAAATATTGATAGGGCAGACTGGCATAACCTTGAAACTCAAGTGGACAAATAAAACCAGCCCAAAATGAGCTCGCAGTCACACAAATGGACAGAGCAGTCAGAACACAACTGCCTAACAGAATGATCCCAAATGAAACGAGACAGCAAGCAACTCACTGGAACAATTTGCAAGCAGTAGCAGGGCTTGGCAATTACATGTAATGAAAGTGGAAAAAAAACCCTAATAAAACTAAAACTAGCATCATTCCTTGGGTAAAACTGAAGCTGTTTTGTTGGAAAGCATGGTAAAAATTCCACAGTGCCAGTAAAGCACAGGACGACCAAGTATTCCAGAAACTGTTACTTGAAAGCTTGAGATTAAATAGATAGCTTTTATTTTTTAATGTCTGAGGCAGCAGTTCCAGTGATTAGCCATTAAGCAACTATTCCAGAACAAACACAAATATTTTCAGTGACAGAACCCAGAAGTAAACACAGAAACTGGCCTGCAGCTGTCGTGTGAACTGAGTGCAACTCGGGGAGTGCAGGAGGCCATCTGCAAATCCCACAGATAAGCATGTGTGGGACAATCTGCTGAGGCAGAGGCTCTCAAACGTTCACACTGCTGGCAATACTCAGATGTCAAAGTGGAGCTGCTGCTGCTCCTCTGAGCAGCCAGGACACAAGAAACTTTATACTGGTGTGATGTGGTTGTGGCAGCAGTTTCCAGCTGCAGCCTCAGTGCCCATCTCGACTGGCCAAGCAAACCACATTGGCAGGCAGCCAGCCCTGCAGTGCTCCTGCCTGTCAGCAATTGCTCCTGGAGTGCTGCAGCTTCCCAACAGCAGTGCCCTTATGGCCCATGACATTGAAAAATGTACAGGATTTTCTCACAGGAGCAACTGCATAGTACAAGCAACTGGACACAACATGAAAGCTCAATGAATGGCTTACTTAGGCCAGTAAAACAGAAACAATTGCTGGTGCTATTGGCATAATGAAATATAATAAAAGGAGACTGAGGGGGGAGCTCAGCAGTGTCTGTCAATATGTTCAGGGTGAGTGTAGGGAGGATGGAGCCAGACTCTGCTCAGTGTCATCCAGTGACAGGACAAGAGGCAATGGGAGTCAGTTGGAGCACAAGAGGTTGAGGGGAAACACAAGGAAGAACTTGTTCCCAGTGAGGGTGGCAGAGCCTGGCAGGGGCTGCCCAGGGAGGTTGTGGAGTCTCCTGCTCTGGAGACATTCCAGTCCCACCTGGATCTGTTCCTGGGTGACTTGGTCTAGGTGCCCCTGCTCTGGCAGGGGGGTTGGACTAGATGATCTTCTAGGTCCCTTCCAACCCCTAACTGTGATTCTGTGATCCCAACACAGTAGTTTTGTGAACCCTTGCTCTAGAAGACACACAGGCAGCCTACAAAGCACTGTGATGCATAGGCTGGTTTCAGAAGAACTGTCCTCACCTCTCCTCAAAGGTCTCCAGGAGGCTGACCAGCCACAGGTAGAGTGGCATACCAAGATTGTAGCGGAACAGCAGCTGTAGGTAGAGGTTTCCTGAAGAGGCTGGTGGCTGGTAAGGGGTGCTGAGCCCTGAAAAACCCTTCAGCACAACAGTGCTGCTCAGGCAAGCCCCCAGTACAACAAAAGGGAAGGATACCAAAGGCTTCTGCAGGACGTGGACATCGATGAGCTGAGGTACACAGACATACAGCTTAACAGAAGTCTGCACCCCAAAACCATCACTCTAAATCCTTTCTCACCCTGCTGGGTTGTCTATAAGCCCAGTGCACCTGGGGAACCTGGCACTGCTGAGGTAGGAATCAGACAATACTAATCTTGACTCTAACGACTAAACTGAGAGAGTAAGATCCCCAGTTTTCTTCCAGCTACTCACCAAATAGATTCCAATGTTCCCTTAGCCTTCTGTTGACCCACACACTCATAAGCCATCCCCAGGGCCTAAGTCTTTTCCACTGAATGCTTTATGCCTTGTAAATCTTAACTTGCCTCCATACATGCTCCTGGTCTGAGTCCACGTGCAGATTTCAGCAGCTGCTGGTAAGCAAGGCACAAGCAGACCTTGTTATCCAGTAAAAAGAGACCAGCTTGGACATTGAGTATTTTGGTGACAGTTCCCTAAATAAGAAGCAAACAGAAAGTTATAGGAGTGTAGAGACTCATAGGGCTGAGCAATAAAGAAAGAAATCCAGGATGAAAAAAAGCCTTGTCAGGCCAGGGACTGTGACCCCAGGAACCCTTACCACATAGGAGATTATTTTGGACTCTTTGGTTGCTCTTGGCTTCTCCTCTTCAACTCCCTGCTCCAAGGAGTCACTGAGTTGCTGAGCAGTCTCCAAAGAAGAAGCTGGAGTGGATTCTCCTTGAGAAGCACTGTTCAGTGGCTGCTCCCTCACCTGCTCTGCACAGTAGGGCAGAAGGCAGGAAGAAACACTGGTCACAAACATCCTTTGTCCAGATTTCTTCAGGCTGGATTTACTCAGGCCCGTTATTGTGTACTTGTGACCCAGCTGGAGGATATGATGCCACACCAGCTGGTTGGGCTTCTAGAGCAGAAAAACCAAAAGCAACATTAGCATTTCCTGCACTGGAAAAAAAATTCTTACTGACCCCAATAAGCCCAGCCATAAAAATCCTCTTCCCTTGATAGGAATGCCTTACTGCAGGGATTATCAGGGACAAGGACACTGCAACTGCATAAGAGAGGAGGGCTGTGTATCTGCAAGGCACAGAACTAGACTTCTTAAATACAAAGACCAGTTTAGGCTGTGTGGAATTAAGAAATAAATAGAATCACTAGTAAAAGGAAGAGTAAATACAACCAAGAAGTCATGGGCAAGCTTCAAAGAATGCATCAGCTGGCACATACACAGGTACAGACAGTGAACTCCTGAGAAAAACATCCCAAGGACTTACCTGCACCAGCACAGGGACCCAAACAGCTGAGGTGAAGCACTCCAGAAACAGAAAGAAAAATGTCTTGTGGCCAATACAAAGGAGGGGCCCAAGTCTGGCCAGTTCACCTGCCACAGTGAGATTTGATCTTTTTGTACATGGAACCCTAGAAGGCAAGTGAAGAAGCAAAGAAAATCAGAGCTGAAACATCTTGAAAGGAGCTCAAAAGCAAAATAAACAAACCTGCAGCATGCATGTTCTGGAAATAAAGGATCCCACGAGGTAATATGATTATAAAAACACTTTTCCATAAATAAGAAGCCAATTACAGGTCAAAAAGAAATTAAAAAAAAAAAAAACCACAACAAACTCAAGTAATTCTTTAGCAGAAAACAGAACATGGCTTTTTAGGGTGGAGGATACAGAGAAGGCAGAGGTAACTAAATGCCACCTTTGCTCCAGTCTTTACTGCTAAGATCAGCCCTCAGGAATCCCAGTCCCTGCAGATAAGAGAAAGTCTGGGGGAAGGTTGCTGAGGTTTGGGTTAAAGATCATTTAGGCAAACTGGACACCCACAAATCCATAGGTCCCAACCAGATGAACCCATGAGAGCTGAGGCAGCTGGCTGATGTGGTTGGTCTACCACTCCCATCAGTTTGGAAAGCTCAGGGGTCAGGCTGGGTCCAGTCTCCTTCAACATCTTCATCAGTGACTACATTTTCATGTACTCTAAGTGTTATTTCCACTAAAGGCAACAGTTCAACAGTTTGACTTTTAACTGGTACCTGTATCTCAGCAATCTGACCAGAACTTGACCAGTGGTGTGTATTAGTTTCATATTAGAATGTAGAATTGCTTTCAGTAATAGTTTTGGTTCACTGCAAGTTTAAAAAGTTGTGCTAATGAAGAGAGAATTTCTGCCTCAGTGAAAGCTGTATCATCCCTTTGCTCTCCTGTCCTTTCTGTAGTATCAAAATACATCTGGAAATAATTACCCTTTGGCAAAACACAGGGTAAAGCCTTGCAGTGAAGTCCTGGAAAACAGCTGATTAAGAAAAAGTGGCTTGACTGTATAACTTTCACTTCCACCTCTCACCAATTTGTTTCCATCCGTGGCAGAAACAGAATTGAGCTCTTTCTTCTTCTGTAGCTCTTCATGGCACCTGCCAAAGTAGTGCTATGATGGAGCTGAGCACAGCAGGTGTTTACCTGGAAGTAAGCAGTGGCTTGGCTGCTGCTGGGCAGGCGACAGGACTGCTCCCAGCTGCTTCCTTTGGGAGATCCACTGACACTGGATCCACCAGGATTTCCAGGTACCCTGCTGTGCTCTGATCTGTCTGGGGTATATATGACCAACCTGGGAAGAGCATCAGTGTGTCCAGCCACTCCAGCTCAACGTGCAGGAGCTAAGGCAAAAGACGAGAAGATAAACACTGGAGCTGAAGGAGGTTTTCTCAGCATTATTTACAAGGGTCATTACTAATGTGCCCTTGCATGCACCATGCACATCACGAGGGGATGGGGATTTCACTGCAAGGCTCAGCACTATTCAGACTCTTTTTCTAAAATTCTCACCTGCTTTCTTTTCCCTGTGTGTTCAGTTCTTTGTCACAATCCTCACCTGTCCAAGTTCACCTTGGAAGCACAACCCCAATGCACTTCCACTGGTGCTCTAGGGGTTACCTCTTATCTACACTCCCTTTGCAATGAAAGCCTTTCAGAAGGCTTTTAATTCAGTTGTCACACAAGCTATTATTTCCTGAAAGTTAATCACCAGTGCAGCACTGAACACTCAATGCACCTCTCCAGGAGGTTACTTCTCCTCCTCTAGATAGAATTCAACAAGCAGAGGGTAATGCTGTGACCTCCAGGTCTCCCAGGCTGCCTCATAGCTTTGAGAGTTCAACAGAACTGTACATGAGGCTTTTTTCCAGGTCAACATATTCAGTATTTGTTACCCCAGCAATGACAAATCTGACCTATCCTATCCTCTCCCCAGTATCTGAGCTTGCTGGGTTCCTGCTTGTTTCATAACTGTGTTATTTTCTTTGCTGCAGGCTTTGCAGACCATCTGAAGCCCCTGGTGGTCTGTGATGGTATCCCAGAAGTGGGGAAATAATCACAGAATCCCTCAAACTGAGGACTTACCTCACAAGGAATTATCCCAGTATTGTCTTTCACATACAGGCAACCATCTACTAACTTTTCTCTGTTCTCTTGCCTTCCATCTGTTAAATAGCCAACTAAAATCAGGTAGGTCCTTGGCAAAGCTCTGTGCATGGGTAAAGCACCTTGTCCTTGCTGAGCCCATTCATTAAATTCACTGATGCCCCAGTTCAGGTAGCTGCAGCACGGCACATGCTGCTGATGCTGTAGGTCAGAGATGGAGATGAAACTGGAGGAAAAAAAAAAGAGAGAACACAGAAGGATATAGGAAAAAATCAGTATGCAAAGTTTGGGGATCAGTGATCACAGAAGTGGACAAAGCTTGGTTAAGGTAGAGGAGATTTAGCTATTTAGTGTGGTCTGGTGATACCACATGGCAAGGAACAAGTCATTCACTGTCATTCATTAATGGTCTCTCTCAGCTCAGGCAAAATATCTGTTCTGCTTGAGCATCCCCTCTGAAAACAGACATCCTTTGCCACTAGAGCTACCTAAGCAGGAATGCCAAAAACTTGGGAAAAACTAAATAAAACTGAAACTTAATAAATTGAGACTGTGAGAAAACTCTTAACTTCTCAGGACAGTTTACATATCAGTAAGGGATACAGATAAAAATTAATTCCATCATATGGTGCTAAAATCACTGCACTGTAATGAAAGGCAGGTTGAACAACTTCCGGATTCATCCCCTGGATTCTAAACCTTTTCAGTGTTTATATGACCACAGCAGCTTTCATCATTGCTGTTTGCATCTTATCTCCCTGTGCTAGAGAATGAACAAAAGTCCTCTGTCCTTGCTAACATCACCACCAAAAGAGCAAACACAAGCTGGTGTCCAGCTAGGGATTTGGGTGCTTGTTTCCAGTGGTCAGCTGACAACTAACACACTGGACTAACTAACTTACTTTAGGTTGTGAAACTAGAGTCCTGTTCACAACACCCACTTGGTAATTAGCAGGATGCAAACAAATTCAAAGAGTTTCACCTGATTAGTCAGGTATGAAAGGTTCAAAGCCAGAAACCAGTCTAGATGCCCGATAAGTCTGAATCAGCAGTAAACAGAATTAAGATGTATATATATAAATAGTAAAAGATACAGTTATGCTGTAGTTGTGTATCTGACAGGAATCTGAGCAGGAGGAAGGTTAGCTGAAAAGGATATAAGCAAACTGCTGTATCCTCACAGAGCCCAAATGGGAATGACTGTTATCTGTGACCTCCAAGAGCACAGCACTGCTCAGGTTTTCATCTCGTGTGCTGCCTGCTCTTTGGGAGAAACCAACACTACAGCGGCACACTGGACACTGGATATCCATACTGGACCCTCTTCTGGTGCTCCACAGCTCAATCTCCTCCGCCGACCCCTCCCCGGCCCCTTCTCGTCACCTGTAGCCGAGCGGCAATTCCCCGTCACCCGCGCTCCGCAGGCACCGCAGCACCGCGTCCAGCGGCGGCTCCGGGTCTCCGGGCCCCTCGCGGGCGGGGAGCGCTCGGCGGGCGAAATCCCGAGCCGCCTGCAGCCAACGCCGCTCCTGGCGGGGAGTCGGCCGAAGGAGCTCAGTGCGGCGCGGCGGGGAGCGCCCAGAGAGCCCCCGGTGCTCCCTCAGCCCCGCGCCGGCCGCCGCCATGACACAGAGCGGGGCCGCGCGCAGCTCACGGCGTTGCCATAGCGACCCGCCGGCGGGAAACGCGCGAGGCTCGCCGGGAACTCCGGGCCCGCCCTCTGCTTCCCGCCAATCGCCGCCTCCCTCCGCCCTCCGCCCTCCGCTTCCCTCTGGAAAAGGGCATCTAGTGCAGCCCCCCTGCAGGGAGCAGAGATACCCTCGACTAGANCCCCCCAATATATATGATACTCTAAGAAATTTATCTTTCTGTTCTGCTTACATGTAAGATTTGAGGGTTTAGACGTGGGATTTCATCATTTACTGCCAAGGAGTAACATGTAGACCTCCCAGCTGCCTACATTTCTTAAATCTGCTCGCATCGTTAGGTATAGCATTAATTAGCAGTTGATTTCTCCAATACTGTATTAAAGCAGTAGGTAAGCATTTGTACAATTGGCTTCACATTTGCCTATAGAGCCAGCCTTCGTGCACTGCTCACCACAACCTGTTCCAGCAGTTCCCTGGGACTCAGAGGGAGCTGATACGACCAAGCAGCAATTCCAATAATTATCCAGAACAATGTGTTT
>VYZU01049286.1:0-85692 GCA_013401355.1 Ceyx cyanopectus
TTGGACTCTCTCCAGCAAATTATTCAGCACAATCCAAACTCTTACCTATTCGCACTATCTCAAAAAGGAGAGGGGCAGGGGAGTATGAAAAAAAATGCTATTTCTGTTTGTTATTAAAAAACTAAACCATTCAGAAATCAGAGCAGCAGTAATTATGACATATGAAAAAGGATGGATATCGTGACTTCTGAAGGTCAAAAAAAAAACCCAAACCAAACCTCATAAAAAACCCCATCCTGTTCTTCATGCCTTATAAGCTACTGAACTTGTGTCTGTTTATGAGCCCTGACACTCAGTTCTGAACCCATCTCAAAAATTTACCATGAAACTCTTACCTACTTATGCTGCTTTCTACAATGTATTCCAAATTAAAGCAGCTATTTAGTGTGATATGAACAGAGAAGCAGATAGTTCCATGCCTTCTATTAAAAATAATCTATTCTTTCCACTGCTACACATACTGATTTCCTAATATTTCTCACCCCTATCTCAAAGGCAGCTGTGAAGTACATATACTGTTTACAAAAAGCAAAACTACATCTACTGAATTTCATGAAAATATTTAAATTGTAATTTCCAGCTCTATTCCAGAGCTTGCAGCAGTTACAAAGTTTGAAACTGCCACCAAGACACCCCTTTCTTATTATAACATGCTCCTACTCACACTGCTACAGGAAACTATTTACTGTATTTCTGGTCCTATAGTTTGTTTTAATGAGTACAGAAACAGGTTTCTCAACCATTAGTGCCTCTGATGTGGGATAAGAGCATTTCCCACAGACAGGGATTGCATCACTATGCGGTGCAGCCTCTCCCGGTCAAATGCAACTTCTCTGGCAAGAGTAAAGGTACCTCTGTAGAACTGCTGATACCCATTAAATTGCTTTTACAAACAGTAAAGGGGAATGGATTGACATTCTTAGCCAATTGGAATGACACAAAATAATCATTATGAACACTGAGAATGAGAAGTACAAGGTTTTAAAAATGCAGGCCAAGGTGAGAAAATTACACTGAGTTGGGATAATCTGCTCACCATGGATAAGGAAACAAAATTCTGATTCTGTATTTCATCCAAGACATGAAGAACAGTAGTTCAAATATATTAATGTTAGAATGAGGTAGCAAATGCTTAAAGAACTTTTTTTTTTTTTAATCCTGTTCTTCAGAAGACTGCATGGGCTAGCAGGATAATTTAATACTTTGCTTGATGTGCCTTTATATTATTTACAACATACAGTACACATCCCTGATCTGAAAGTAGCTGATAATAATTCAGTTATTCATAATTCAGTTGTCTAGTCTTTTATTGAGATCTGCTAGTAATACATGTTAGTAACTCCTCAATAGCAGGGCAAGTAGTATTACAAGCTATTTCACCTGACTAGGTCATAAGGCTTCAGAGTTAATGTATTTATTTTAGATGGTAACTTCCCAGGTATCTTTGTGCACATACAAACTCAGCTCAGCCTCTGACAGACTTTTAATGCAATGCATCACCTTCATTTACACAAGGTCAAGCACTGAAGTTTTAAAAAAAAAAATAAATGTTTAGTCATTCTGAGACCAACAAAAACTCTACACAACCGTTGGTAGGGAAGACAGGGAGGGTGTACAGTTGTGCAGGGAACACCTTCAGGTTCACCCTCCACGATATACCAAAAAGTCACTGGGCTTCTGTGTTGTCTGCAGTGGTACTGCTGATCTAATTTCCACTAGTATATCTGAGTAGCAGAAGGGCATGTATTTCATCACCTTCTCACAGTTCTAATGGAATAAAAAGCAACACTCCCCAAGGCAGGTTTAAAGTTAGTCAAGTGCTGTGGTTAGCACTGCAGGGAGAGTTTGCAAGAGCAAGTGTAAGGTACTGCATCTGGGGAAGAACAACCCCATGTATCAGTACAGGCTGAGGGCTGATCTGTTGGAGAGCACCTCTGAAGAAAGAGACCTGGGGGTCCTGGTGGACAGGGGGATGACCATGAGCCAACAATGCACCCATGCGGCCAAGAAGGCCCATGGCATCCTGGGATGCATTAGGAGAAGTGTGGCCAGCAGGGCAAGGGAGGTTCTCCTCCCCCTCTCCTCTGCATTGCTGAGACCCTACCTGGAATACTGTGTCCAGTTTTGGGCACCCCAGTTCAGGAAAGACAGAGATTTACTGGAGACTGTCCAGAGCAGGGCTACCAAGATGATTAAGGGAGTGGAGCATACCTTGTGTGGAAAGGCTGAGAGAGCTGGGGCTCTTTAACCTGGAAACTGAGGGGGGACCTCATCAATGTCTATCAATATGTTAAGGGTGAGTGTAGGGAGGATGGAGCCAGGCTCTTCTCAGTGTCATCCAATGACAGGGCAAGAGGCAATGGGAGCAAGCACAAGAGGTTTAGGGTAAACACAAGGGAAAACTTTTTCACAGTGAGGGTGACAGAGCTCTGGAACAGGCTGCCCAGGGAGGGTGTGGAGTCTCCTTCTCTGGAGACACTCAAGACTCGCCTGGATCTGTTCCTGCTCAGGCAGGGGGTTGGACTAGATGATCTTCTAGGTCCCTTCCAACCCCTAACATTCTATGATTCTGTGAAGAACAGTCCACAGTTCTCATGCTTTCCCCTCACTTCCAAAATAAGACTAGGAAGAAACTTTCAACTTTGTTCACAAATATGAACTTAACATTTTACTAAAAACAGACCAGTTACACACTGCATACATTCATCAGTATTTTAATTGGAACAAATAATCTCTAGGCTCCAGGCAATGTACAAAAATGTACAGATTCAGCATGTAATGGAGTTCTCAGAGTACAGACAAGCCTCTCAGTGCAATTAAGTTAAAATATAAGCACAAGTCTCCTACTGTCAGGATTGATCAACTTTTCTTTCTTTTTTTTTTAGTTTTACCAGTGTAAAAACATTTCTTATTCCTCACTCTCCTCTTTTCCATACATTTTGTGGTTTTATTTGTACTTGCCTCGTGAGCAGGTGGTCTATTGGTGCACAGTCTATTTTCCATTAATTAAGTGGTAAAGAACATGCAGAATTTGAGTCAATTATGAGGCTGAAACCTGAATAACTCAATTTGTTTTCCTAAGCCAGTGCTTTCCACACCAATGTTTGCTTCTCTGAGTACATTCAACATACCTGATCACACCAACACGAGAACTGTTATCAGCTCAGTGTTTATCAGAGATCTCATTTTGTTGGTTTTAGTACATGTCTGCAACCTTAATGGCTGCTTTCTGTGATGTGTAGAAAACATCTGGGTACATCCCCTCCTCCTCATCCTTCTGGAAACATTACATTTACAGACCATCTAGTAAGTACAGATGCTTTTCATATAAAAAGACTCTGCAGCCCTGTCTTGTCTTCACCCTTTTTCACCTCCACATTTTATAAATAAAAGTTTATTTACCACAGTTGATGTATTTATGCTCTTCTGCAAGTTTTTGCACAAAAGTTTCCTAACTGAAGAGGCAGCAAAGCCAGTAGACATAGTAAATGGACACAGCAAAGGAGAAGCATTACAGTACAATTCTGAGTTACATCAACGTGAAACATGGAAGTTCAGCTTGCAACAACTCAAACGTTAAGGGGTTTACAATAAAAACAAAAAACATACAGATCACTTTACCCAAAGAAACAATTATTGCTTTCCAAAGTAATGCAAAATAACTAATACATGAAATCTTCCACACATAACTATCAAATGCCATTTTCATTGAGGTTATAGGAGACTACAGTATATATAGGCACAAAACTAGACATAACTTGCTAAATGTTTGTCTTCTAGCACCACCATGACTATGGTAGACAGACATTGGTATACTGAAGTAACAAAAGGGTACTTTGTTAAGTGATAGTGTAGAAAAATTACCTTCTGATTATTAGGGAGATAATTTGGGTAAGCTGTGAGTTTGTCTTCTATTTTATGACACTTTCTTTTCAAAACAGTGAAATCAGTACTTAGCATATACATTCAGTATCAAATTTGAAATGGGAGCCCTGAAATTTAAAATGAAAGTGTTTAAATGTGTTCAGAAACACATTTGCCCAATTAAAAACAACAAAAAAGTGAAAACACCCTCTGCAAAGTGCTGAAATCCAGTCTAAGGTCAAATTATTCTATATTTTATCCTTAAGTTTCATAGCAAATCAGAAAATGCTGAGATCTTGAAAAAGCATGAGTAAGCAAGAAAGGCAACAGATCCTTAACAACTAATGCTTTGCCCCTTGTCAGTATTGAAACATTTTCTCTGCATTTTCTTAGGAGACTGTACAATACTAGAGCTGCCTTTTGTAGCTCACAGTTCTCCCCAGCTGGTCCAGGAAACTCAACCATTTCACCTCTTGCTGGCAGTTTTGACAGCATGGTAGAGGTCAGAGATTTTCCTGACAAGTATTGTGTAAAAGAAAGTAGTTCAGAGCTTGCTGAATTTGCAATTGTATGCATCCATGCAAGCATACAATTCAGATGAAGCTATTTCCTACTCTAGAATATAATGCTCAAAAAATTTCATCTTCCTAATGTCCTTAATTCTAAAAATATTATAGCTTTCCAAAGAATGTTTCTTGGGCAATAACTTGACATTACAAGGACTTTAGGAAGTGTTAATACACATAGCCCATCATTTACATATTGATTTCACCAGACACTTAAATCCTAACAGTGGTCTTTAACATACTTTTGACTTAAAGTAAAAGTCATCAAGCTCAATAAAGACCTTTTGAAAACACTTCTAAATGCAACAAAAAGGACCAGTTCCAAGTGATGCCTTTTCTACTGCCTCAATGCTCCATCTATCTCAGTATCACCTCAGGGAATGGACCTCATACACATCCATCCCAGAGCCTCCAGAAGATTNAATGTACAAAAATGTACAGATTCAGCATGTAATGGAGTTCTCAGAGTACAGACAAGCCTCTCAGTGCAATTAAGTTAAAATATAAGCACAAGTCTCCTACTGTCAGGATTGATCAACTTTTCTTTCTTTTTTTTTTAGTTTTACCAGTGTAAAAACATTTCTTATTCCTCACTCTCCTCTTTTCCATACATTTTGTGGTTTTATTTGTACTTGCCTCGTGAGCAGGTGGTCTATTGGTGCACAGTCTATTTTCCATTAATTAAGTGGTAAAGAACATGCAGAATTTGAGTCAATTATGAGGCTGAAACCTGAATAACTCAATTTGTTTTCCTAAGCCAGTGCTTTCCACACCAATGTTTGCTTCTCTGAGTACATTCAACATACCTGATCACACCAACACGAGAACTGTTATCAGCTCAGTGTTTATCAGAGATCTCATTTTGTTGGTTTTAGTACATGTCTGCAACCTTAATGGCTGCTTTCTGTGATGTGTAGAAAACATCTGGGTACATCCCCTCCTCCTCATCCTTCTGGAAACATTACATTTACAGACCATCTAGTAAGTACAGATGCTTTTCATATAAAAAGACTCTGCAGCCCTGTCTTGTCTTCACCCTTTTTCACCTCCACATTTTATAAATAAAAGTTTATTTACCACAGTTGATGTATTTATGCTCTTCTGCAAGTTTTTGCACAAAAGTTTCCTAACTGAAGAGGCAGCAAAGCCAGTAGACATAGTAAATGGACACAGCAAAGGAGAAGCATTACAGTACAATTCTGAGTTACATCAACGTGAAACATGGAAGTTCAGCTTGCAACAACTCAAACGTTAAGGGGTTTACAATAAAAACAAAAAACATACAGATCACTTTACCCAAAGAAACAATTATTGCTTTCCAAAGTAATGCAAAATAACTAATACATGAAATCTTCCACACATAACTATCAAATGCCATTTTCATTGAGGTTATAGGAGACTACAGTATATATAGGCACAAAACTAGACATAACTTGCTAAATGTTTGTCTTCTAGCACCACCATGACTATGGTAGACAGACATTGGTATACTGAAGTAACAAAAGGGTACTTTGTTAAGTGATAGTGTAGAAAAATTACCTTCTGATTATTAGGGAGATAATTTGGGTAAGCTGTGAGTTTGTCTTCTATTTTATGACACTTTCTTTTCAAAACAGTGAAATCAGTACTTAGCATATACATTCAGTATCAAATTTGAAATGGGAGCCCTGAAATTTAAAATGAAAGTGTTTAAATGTGTTCAGAAACACATTTGCCCAATTAAAAACAACAAAAAAGTGAAAACACCCTCTGCAAAGTGCTGAAATCCAGTCTAAGGTCAAATTATTCTATATTTTATCCTTAAGTTTCATAGCAAATCAGAAAATGCTGAGATCTTGAAAAAGCATGAGTAAGCAAGAAAGGCAACAGATCCTTAACAACTAATGCTTTGCCCCTTGTCAGTATTGAAACATTTTCTCTGCATTTTCTTAGGAGACTGTACAATACTAGAGCTGCCTTTTGTAGCTCACAGTTCTCCCCAGCTGGTCCAGGAAACTCAACCATTTCACCTCTTGCTGGCAGTTTTGACAGCATGGTAGAGGTCAGAGATTTTCCTGACAAGTATTGTGTAAAAGAAAGTAGTTCAGAGCTTGCTGAATTTGCAATTGTATGCATCCATGCAAGCATACAATTCAGATGAAGCTATTTCCTACTCTAGAATATAATGCTCAAAAAATTTCATCTTCCTAATGTCCTTAATTCTAAAAATATTATAGCTTTCCAAAGAATGTTTCTTGGGCAATAACTTGACATTACAAGGACTTTAGGAAGTGTTAATACACATAGCCCATCATTTACATATTGATTTCACCAGACACTTAAATCCTAACAGTGGTCTTTAACATACTTTTGACTTAAAGTAAAAGTCATCAAGCTCAATAAAGACCTTTTGAAAACACTTCTAAATGCAACAAAAAGGACCAGTTCCAAGTGATGCCTTTTCTACTGCCTCAATGCTCCATCTATCTCAGTATCACCTCAGGGAATGGACCTCATACACATCCATCCCAGAGCCTCCAGAAGATTCAACCCCCCATTAATGCAAGCTACATAGGAGAAAAGCTTTACCAAGGTGTCACCTTGGTAAAGTGGATAGAACCAGAATGAAAGCTAACCTGAGAACAAGCTTGTAGCCCTAATCTAAAGCTTCTGCAGCTACAATTGTCATCTCTCTCCCTGCAGTGCTGCTGTTACCTACAGATCAAAGCTTGGAAGTTAGACCAGACCCGCTTCATGTCACCTTTCTTGTCCCATCTTTCTCTGCTAACAAGGGTACAAAAAGGCAGGTAAATAAGAGGAGCATAAAAATGACACTGTCAGGTTAAAGGTCTAGCTCCCTCCTCTGATCCTCAGTTTGTCACATCACTCTGAGAATCCTCTGGTTACTGGGCACATAATACAGTGTCAGAGACTGAAAGTTCCCCATGTCCTTAACAACCCTCTCCACAATGTCCTACACAAAACTAGACAACTAGAACTAAGGAGCAGCCACCTCTGAAGGAAAATAAGACTTATGAAGAAATTCTAACTTGACTTACCCTTTCTATTATTTTTGTAATCAATACAGCATAGCATTAGGGATATCAGAGCAGATGTAAATATTTCTGGATCTTCCCTATCAGTATTTGTACTGAGAGCAGCTTGACTAATTAAACACACTATTAAAAAAAAAACAACAAACCAACCCACAAAAAAAACCCCCACACCAGCCAGGTTTTGTTAAGCTCCTTCTTCACCTAACCATATTTCATTTTTGTATCTGAAAAGCACATCACTACACAGCAATTTCTGAGCTTCTGATCCATCCACATTACTCAGGACTTTGCATCCCAAAGGCAACACCAGATCTTAAATTCAGAAATCTCTTCTGTAAAATAACTTCCGTAAGGGCCCAATTTCTTGAAGGACAGAATTGTCAAGATTTAAGAACTAGCACCCTGAGCTTTCTGTGTTACAAAACAGGCACATTCCCCCTTGCACTCATCAGCAGGATTTGCAATCACTGAGTCTCATTACTACACATCTCCAGGTCCATCCTTCAGTCAGTGGCACAACAATATCTAAGCAACGTTTTCCCGCTTCCTACTTTCCTTTTACAACTTTTTTTGTATTATGCCAAACACTGAAAAATGGCTGTTACAACAGAAACATTACCTTAAAAAAATCTACATGGTCTAAAATTGCACAGATGTTCAAAAACATTTCTACAGTTCTCAAGCTGGCCATTAGATGTAGATGAAGACATTAGAATATTATTAGCATATATGCTGAGACCAATCAACATTAAAAAGAATACCATGTAGAAGCACATAACACAATAATCTACAACAGTGATAGTCAGAGTGGACACTTTCCTGTTTGTATTCTAAGATTTTAAGCTTATCCGTCTTAACTAAGGATTTACTTCCTTATTTCTAGACTAATACAAAAAAGCTCAGCTAAAAAACTAATTCATTAACAAAATCCACTGTGTTGTTTCTTCAGTTAATTTCCTAAATGGAAAACTAGAAAACCCTACTTATGGAACAATCCTGGGGACGTCAGCAATGCTGACCAAGAGAGGAAAACTGGTAACATGCAGTAGCTCTGCAGGCTACTCTTATATTCAGTCACACTCTCTCATTTTGTCTACTCTAGAGAAGCTACGGCTGAATTCTCCTAGAATTACAAAATATAGTTACATCAATAATAATTCAATAAAATTAATGTTGTTAAAATAAATCCTAGAGAAGTAATAGCACCTTATTAAATATTACCTGCTCAGACAGTTTTCATCTACCTTCGATTTTTGTTGCTAGAATATGAATTATTGTCAGTTCTTTTCCTATTCACACAAGTTCACATTTACACAAATGTGACAATTCCCAGCACATCCTATAAAAATGTATACGAGACACAATGCTCAAGAAATGTTACATGAAGTCTTAGCCCTGTTTTTACTTTTGTATATTATTTCCACCCCATAATGTGAAATTAGATTAAAATTAAAACTCATAAAGTAGGAGACTTCCATTGAAGATTCCTTCTGAATCTGTGGTACAGAATATAAGCACATTCAACAGTACTCAAAGAGAAAGATTTTACACTACTTACCATTCTGCAATTTCAGGATGAAGGATTTTGTTGTTCACATTAAATCTAAAAAAAAAATAAAAAAATAAAAANTACATGAGACTAAACCAAAACAATTTTAAGAATGTGCAGGAAGCAGAGTAACTGTGTTCAAGACATGTTTATTAAACTTCTTTTTACAAATATATGTTATCACTTCACTGCTACAAGTGTGGGTTGGACCAGATCAACTTCCAAAGTTGCCTTCCAAATTGTTCTGTGATTTTAACTTTGTTCCTCAACAACCTTCAATGAGATTAAACACAGTGAATTGCTAATTTCACCCTTTGTTTTATGCCCTCCCATTTTTGTATGCACAGAACATGGCACGGGATGCTTAGAGGACTGTGAAAAGGAAAACAAACTCTCCTTCTCCTTTCCAATCTACAAAAGAAGCAAAGCAAAAGCTTCCATCTCATCTTGGCCTCAAACACTTACCTATTATTTCTGTTTATCTTCTACATTAGAAATTCATGTATTCTTGGAACTATTTTGAGACTCCCTAAACAATAACATTACAGCAGCCAATAGAGTAAGAAACTGAGTAATTAAGTGCAACTCAAATGGATTTTCAAGCATTGTTCAATTTTTTGCTTACAATTTAAATGCCTAAGGAGTGTTCTGCATCAAAGATATTTTTGTCTGACTCAGGACTGTTGGCTCCTCAGTTAGGGTATTTAAGAGAATTAAAGTGCTCGGACCAACTAAAGCACAAATCCAATTAAAAGAAATATTTGTAAGTCACTCTAATTGTACAAGAGTCTTTCTGCATCCTCTGATAGCAGAAAAAACCCACTATGTTTCTCTTTTTCAAAAACAAATGCACATAATTTATAAAATCCTACCAAGGTGAAGGTCAATAGCTTTGTGTTACTTCTCTAAGATAGAAAACAACTTATCACAATATTCAACAAGGACAAGTTGTATGGTATTCAGTACTATCAGTATTAATTAGAAATCACTGGAAAAGCAACACAAAAAGCCACAAGTCAGAGCACAATGCATCATTATAGAATAAAGTTGGTGGTCACTTGGAAACAAGAAAGTTCCATAAAACAGAGAAAAAAGACACTTCTTCAGTTTAATCACCATAATCCCAACAACTATTACCTATGCATACCAAAGCAAAAATACAATTACATTTTTACAGTAGAAAATATACAAATGATATAGTTAAATCAATCTATAAAAATGTAAAAATGCCCAAAGCCTGAGCTCTCTGTCTGCCTGGAAAGCAAGCCAAGTGGCACCACCACAGAAAACCAAGGCAGAAGGATTCAGCTGCAGCTGCAACAACAGATGCAAGGACTTTGAATAATTGTCATCAGTATGTCAGACAGAAAGCAGATAACGAGGCAAGTGCAAGGAGACACTGCAGCACTGCAGAAAGCTCCAACAGCAGCTCCATTAAAAAAAAAAAAAANCAAGGTTCCCAACAGATCTTCAGGAGAATGTTATAAGGTAACAATTCATTTTCCCATATTTTTGAGGGAAAAATTAAATTTATTCCAGGTTATTAACTATTCTTATACCTCAGAAGGGACCAACTAAAGCACAAATCCAATTAAAAGAAATATTTGTAAGTCACTCTAATTGTACAAGAGTCTTTCTGCATCCTCTGATAGCAGAAAAAACCCACTATGTTTCTCTTTTTCAAAAACAAATGCACATAATTTATAAAATCCTACCAAGGTGAAGGTCAATAGCTTTGTGTTACTTCTCTAAGATAGAAAACAACTTATCACAATATTCAACAAGGACAAGTTGTATGGTATTCAGTACTATCAGTATTAATTAGAAATCACTGGAAAAGCAACACAAAAAGCCACAAGTCAGAGCACAATGCATCATTATAGAATAAAGTTGGTGGTCACTTGGAAACAAGAAAGTTCCATAAAACAGAGAAAAAAGACACTTCTTCAGTTTAATCACCATAATCCCAACAACTATTACCTATGCATACCAAAGCAAAAATACAATTACATTTTTACAGTAGAAAATATACAAATGATATAGTTAAATCAATCTATAAAAATGTAAAAATGCCCAAAGCCTGAGCTCTCTGTCTGCCTGGAAAGCAAGCCAAGTGGCACCACCACAGAAAACCAAGGCAGAAGGATTCAGCTGCAGCTGCAACAACAGATGCAAGGACTTTGAATAATTGTCATCAGTATGTCAGACAGAAAGCAGATAACGAGGCAAGTGCAAGGAGACACTGCAGCACTGCAGAAAGCTCCAACAGCAGCTCCATTAAAAAAAAAAAAAAAAAAGCAGCATAATCTGTGGTTATTACAAAGTCACAAAGAAAATAAAGGGCAGGGAAGGGCAGGTACAGATGGGAGCTGCCTTGAGACTGAAAATTCACTTTCTTCTCCCAAGAACCTGACATGCTCATTTTAACCACACCACAAGTGGATGAAACCAAAAGCAAATAAAAGGAGCTAAACCTGAACCTCACAACAGAGACTCTCACCTGAGCATTAAAAAAAAAAAAGATTAGGGGGAGAAAAATTGTACACCAGTGTAGACTTATAATTGCTCAAATAAGGTGTGTTAGAGAAGTATTTTCAGCCAGGAGATGTACTGTCCCTGTCACAGTCCCTGGATTTTACCTTTCCTTGTCTAAGGACCCTTCTTGCCTTTAAAATGCAACTTTTTCTTGCTGGCTGGGACCGCCTATGTGACAGCTCCTTAAAATTCTAGCTGCTGTCAACTGGGGAAGCTAATTAAGCACACAGAAAGTCAGCAGGATTCAAACAAGAGGGTGCTGGGGAGAGGGGAGTGGAGAAGAGGCAGAAGATTATCAGCCAAACAGTAGTTCTTCTTTCTCTCCTGAAAGACAAACTTTCTGCTATAATGTCAAGTATGAAACAAGATCTTAGACCTCCAGAACACAGCATCAATTCAGATTTGGAAAAAAAAATCTGATCTATTCTATGTAGCTTTTTCAAGAAAGCCAACAAGATTGACCTCTCAACTGTTTAGTCATGATAGCTGTGGGTCCTGTGTGAGCAGCCACAGTGCTACCTGTTCACAACTGCCAAACTTCTAAAGCTAGTGACTCGAATTATGCTTCACTTCTGCTACCAACAAGGCAGGGAAACAAACCACATCCTAGAAGTTACTGGTCAAATAGCAAGCTCAAGGGGAAGAGTTTGTCATCACCAAAAGGAGTATACAAAATATTATTTACTTAACATAATTTGTGCACTACATAAAATCATCCTTCCTTATCCTCCCTGAAAAGTTTTGATCCTGCTAGACACTAAAACATGTTCTGCCCTAATGCTAAGAGGATCATATAGAGCAATCCAATTCTACACTTTCCTGCAATTTGCAAATTGACGACACTTAGATGATGAGATGTGTGGTTCTGTGGAAGAAAACAAATTGACATTTTGCTACAGTTACAATCTGTAACATATTAATGCTCCCATTTAATCAACATAGAACTAAGAAATAGTCCACTGAAAGGCATGTCCACACTAATTTTCATACTCAGTTGTCCTCTAACATGCAAGACAATTCCATTACTTAAAAAAAAAAAGCTAGAAATGTACACCTCCTGTATAATCACACTGTATAATGAGGCCCCTTTTTGTCAGTTTAACAAACACACTTTCTGTGTAGATGGTGATAAAAATCTCTGTCGTATTCATATTCATCAGAAGTTTCTTCCAAAACATAAGTCTTTCTCCTAAAGATTGGTTTTGCTACCCAGTAGGGTAGCATATAGGCCATATAGATGGTTTTCACTTTCATACTCAACAAGAGCAGATCTGGGGGAAAGAAATTAACCAAAATATCTTTAAACACTGGCTACAGTTGCTTGGACTGTCCATCATTTACATCAATCACTTTGGAAAATAAAAAATAAAATAAAAAAAAAAAAGCAAACCAAAATGAATACAATAGAGCAACCAAAGAATTATTCTCTTTTAAAGTACATGGCATATTTCTGTTTGTCTGTACAGGTTCAAAACCCATTTTCTGTATCCCAAGTCACATCATTTAAGTATTTTTACAGGTGCTACAGAACAGCCACGTGATTAGATTTTAAAAATTCCTGCACATTTTCCAGTCTGAAAAAAAGGGGTCCATGGATTAGAAGAAAACTCACCCAAATCAGCCTTTATTAGCAAACAGAAATACATATTTCTAGAAAATAATGCATTAGAGTTACATCAGAATTCTGCCTTTTGCACTTAAACCCCATGAAGCAAGTCAGAGCAAGTCACTTCTGTACGATTCACATTAGCTATAAGCAAAGCTGATCTGAGGGCAGGTACCAGGAACTACCTTAGTAAAGGGCCCGGGTCTCCTGTCTCTGTCGAGACTGTTCCCTCCATGGAACCATAGTAGTACCCACTGCTGAGCAGGGACATTTCCCAAGTACCGTCTTCTCCATTTTTACAGATGCCAGCAACATACAAGGGGCTTTTTTGTACAATATACTTTGCTATATGAGAGTGCCATACATAAAATAATGGAAACCATTATATAATTCATCATTATGGACTCCATTATCAGCATAAAAACAAGTCTGATCATAGACAGCAGAACAAAAATAACTTGGAGGTCATCTTCAGGGTGAACACAGAAATAATCCATGAGCACAACAATAATTTTGTCTGAAATGACTATTTATTATAGTACAAAAATTAATCAAATATTTTAGGTAATTATGTTCCAGAAGAAGTTCAAAAGGTTCAAAAAGTAAGGGAGGGAAGCAACATCATTAGGGCAAGAAAAAGGCAGCTTCTGACAGGAGCAGTGGAACAGCCTGCAGAGTGAGCAAGATTCAGCTTTTTTAGGAAATGATACATTATTTCTATTATTATCCATCGCAAAAAAAACCCGAAACCAACCCTAACCATGCACCAGGGCACAGTCAGTCTAGGAGAAAAAAGACAAATGGGAGAAGGAAGAAAACAAAAGGGCCCTAGCAAGCAAATACATCTTGGCCAGGTGACCAGAAAATGGAAACAACAGGCATCATCATAGCTAAGGCAGAGCCCACTGAGCAGAGTACAGAGAGCCAGCAAGGCACAGTCATGGGGAGGGAGTGAGGTCTGAAGGAACACATTGCTTGGTATAAAATCCATGGTTTTAACCCTTTCACAAGGAATCAATACATCAGAAATATGTGAGTTTCTAGAAACATTTGATACAGAAAAAGTAGCTTAGTAGGAAAGCAGGAATACTGAAATTGGCTTGGGTCTGTGTCAAAAACAAGTATAAAATGGAATGATTTATATATGCAGTTCCAAGAACCTGAGAAGAGCAGAATTTCAGAAGGAAGCTGACCCCTCCTCCACCAGCAGCGTGTACAATGTGCCTGCTGCTGGCATGCACACCAAGCACAACCACGCGACAGGAGCGACAGCCCCGGAAAAGACAGAAATGGGAGCCAAGGAGATGAAGGGAAGGCTGGAGTGAGGAGATGAAGGGAAGACCAGAGTGAGGAGTGGTTTGAGGGCACAGCATCTGTCAGAAGAGGAGAGAGAATCTGCAGCATGTCCAACAAGGAAATGAATGCATGCTCTTCCATACTTGGAGTGAGGGACAGAAAGACACCAACCAGATCCGTCAAAGGCAGTAAAATGAACAACTTAGTGCCTTGGGGTGGAGAGGGATGAGCACCAGGTCTCAAAAGAGAAGTATCTGCTAAACAGTTGGAAATTTCCCCTAAAGAACGGAGAAGCACTCCTCCAGGAGAAGCACATCACAGAATGCTCACTGCAAACTGGGAAGCCAGCAATAAAATACCATTAATCCCTTTAAGTGTTGCAGGAGACAAGCTATTAAAATCTCAAATGAAGTGCTAAATGAAGTGGCTTCTTAACTTCATGTTTACTAGTAAGAGAATGTGTATCTAGTTAAAGTGTTAAGTGACATTCAGGGAGGAAAAAAGGGCTTTTTTTTAGTTCAAACAGACTTTTGTACACCATTCCCTCAAAAACAAAATACTGCTGGAGTTAGTTACTGTTTATATTTCATGTGGAGGTGTCTCAGATCAAACTGCAAGTATTGTTTCACACAGATTTGAGAATACCTGGAGATAACAGTATCTATTTGGTCAAAGCAACAGAATATCATACTGCTATAACAGGAGAAAGGACACTGAATGTTTGTTAAAATGGCTTTTCTGGAGTAGTTTGTATTTAACTTACTGGGCAGTGAAAGATGGCTAAATGTCTCCCATACCCCTGACAGAATCATTAAGTTTCCATTTAGGCTCTAGAGGGGAGCACAAGTAATTATTGAACCAGATTCCAGATTTCAGTTCACATGACACAGAAAAGATGATCCAAGCAGAAAACATGCTCTTGGACTACACAAATGAGTGCCCAGATTTGCAGCAAATTCCGATCTTCACTGCAGAATTAATGTGCTGTCAACAGAGATGGATGGAGAAAAATACAGTGGGGTGACTGGGAGTCAAGAACCATAAAAAAAAGGCCACCTACTCAGCATCTCATTTTAAGTGTTTATCTTAAAAGACTTTTTAAGAGGGGGCTGGTGGAAGGTATGTGCTTCTTTTTTGCTATAGACTTGAGATAAAATGGAACATGATACCATTTTAGCATTCATAACAGAATAAACCATTGTATTCAATTCAAAATTTAGGCCATCTTTATTTACTGCCTTTTCAAAATACAGTATGTTAAAGACATTTTCACCCCACTAGCAGCTCAACTTCATAAAAAGACAACATCAAGGGACACTAAAAGACCAAATGTAGACAGAAAAGCGATCTTTTCTTTCAACCCTGTAACACAACATCTTTTCAGAAGATCGTGCATACCAGAATCCCCAATATCTATCTCAATACTGTACAATGAAATCTGTAAGAAAAAGAAGCTACTTTTAAAGATTAACTTTCTGAACCCTGGAAATATTCCAATCCCAAAAGTGGAAATTCAGGTAAGGGGATGGTCTATTTGGTTTTAGATCTTTGAAGAAAAAGAACCACTGGATGATTTTGGGTTGAAAAGAGATTTAAAAAACAACAACAACAAAAAAACCAAACCAAAACAACCCACTACTGTATCTCAAGTCATTAGAAACATGTCAAACATTTTATTTTCAAAAATTTTCAATACTTATGATCTGCTATTCAATATCCCAGCATTAGGAAAAAATATCTTTTAATATGAAATTCAAAATTAATTCAACTTAACCACACAGCAATTAATATATAAAAAAGCCTTGTTACTTACTGGCTGATTCCCTCAAACGAAGCTTCTTTGGTGACATTTCCACTATCAGTATTAACACCACGCTGGAAGGGAAAAGATTAAAAGGACCATGACTCTGACTCAAACACAAGTATTTAAAATTTAAATCACAGGGAGAACTTGACTGTAGTAAGTCTTTAGAGAAACTTATACATATGTTTACTTGAATTACAACAAATAAAAAAAAAAAAGCAAAACCAAAGAGATTGTTTGCTCAACTGCAGATCAATAAAAGAAATCATCCACTTCATAGGAGACTGGCATAGAACTCAGGTTAGGATGTGCTCCTAAGGAAAATGGCAAGCTTTGATTTCTAATTCTCTTATGTCTTGAGAGGGAGCTAGGAGACCTATATAATAATATAGGGCAAGTGAGTAACACAACAGGCAAGGTTTCTTCTAAATTCATTTCATTTAAACATAAATTATTATGCACTACCTAAGCAATGCTTAGTATTTAAATTTGCATGGCATTCCCCTACAGCTTTCCATTCAAGCACATAGCATAAGCAAGTGTATCTTGGCTGCTACACAGCAGATGAACACTGCTGACATGCCTGGGAAACCCTGTGGAGCAGCATCACAGCTCCAGATCTGGAATGAGACCACAGGAGGAGGGGACCAGGTTTCCATTCAGACAGCAGAAAAAGAAGTACTCTTCCCTTCTTCATATACTTCATGGCAATGGAACTCCTTGCCACTCTCTGCTCTTAAAGAACATGAAAGAAAGCTATAGAGTCACCTGTTATATATATGTGTGTGTACATAGGAATTATGTGGAAGAAAGACCAAAGAAACTATTTAGGGCCTCTGTTCTTAATGGATAAAGAAATTGACATTAGACAGGCTTGTCATGTTTTAGCAGAAAACAAGTAAAACTTTTGGCAGAGAGAATATAGACTGGAAGGAGACAGGTTACGAATCATGAGATCACAGAGGGGCCAAAAGACTAGATGTTTATACACACATGGCCTCAAATTTGGCAAAGATGGGGAGGAAAAGATAGGGAATGACAGTGCAAAGACAGTGCAAAGTGATCTCTTCATTGAGGAAAATGAGTAGTTATTCTTCACAATAATATGACTCACCAAAGTAAGGAGCACAGCAGGTTTCTTTGAAGCCAAGACACAGGATATCTAAAAAGACAAGATTTAGATCTAAAATTTAAATTCCTATTATTTTTTCTTTTTTTTTTCCTCATAATCACATTGATACCAATTTAATGAACATTTGTTGTATACAAAATAAATATCTTTCACATCTATTGTAGTATTACCTGAGATGTCCAACAAGAGTCAGCAGACTAACAAAATATTTAGACAGAAAAAGTGCTTAAGTCAATGGTGTCTTTAAAGACATAAACACCAACTATAATTCGAGATTAAGTCTGTTGTCATCATTTGAAAGACAGAGGAAATATGAGCTAAAGAGCTGTAATGCCACATAGAGATAAGGAACAGGGTACTTTATCCTCAACACACCACTGCCAATAAAACCCATATTCATTAATATTATATTACAACGTGCTAGACTCAGTAATGAATATTTACTGTTATTTGCACTAGGTCATCTTTTACTAATACTTGTATTAGGCTCTGTCAGCACCTTTCAAACACTTGTAAAGTGAGAACAAAATCACTGGGCTTGCACAGAACTGGACTTCCAGAGCAGCTTCAGAAATCTGGGCAATGAACAGATGACACAATTCCATGGAGCACAGTTCTACCAACTTTAAATCAGCTTAATAGCACACTAATAATATTAACAAAAGAAAGCATATGGCAGTGAGGTGTAAAAATACTAATTCCACATTTATTTATTTACCCTCATGAAAGATAAGGATTACACACACATTTCTTGACATAAAACTAGGCAAATAGTGTCCTGATGGTGGAAAACCAATTCCCTGGCAAACCAGGCAAAAGTTATCATAAGAACCTCTGAAAGCTGAACTGTTTTGTTGCAAACTTCTATAGATTCTAACTTCAACACATGTAGTCCAGGTAGGAAACAGCCTTTACGTTGGGGCGATTTACTGTTCCATATAAAGAGCTCTTTATTCCATCAATGAGGTTTTTATGCAGAAAGAAAGCAGAGAACAGAACTATAGTAAAGGCATTTGTTGATGGAAAGTGACCCAAACAACTAAGGTGACCCAAAATAAATGTGATTTTTAAAAATAAATCATGTATTTTACATTTGCAATTTTCATGATCTGACAGGTGAGCAGTGGAGTGCCTTGCAATCGGCAGGGCTCCAGCTCACACATGTCAAAAAGCAACCTCTCCATAGCTCTCTCCACCCTCAGCTATTGAAATACAGGATCAAACTTCACTTCTTAACTGGATTTATTATGAAAAGGAAAAAGAACATCCTCATAGCTGATGAGAGCAAAATTTTTGGTCTAGTGAGTCAGAAATATCAGAGTCTTCCTTTTCAAGCTGCTCTCCATGAAAATCACACACAGAGCTTGGCAGGTCTACTGCCCTCACCCTGCTGAGCCTTCCTACCACAGAAAAGATAACTGGCCAGGCACATATGTATACAAACATCTGCTCAGAAATTAAATGAGAAACCTAACTAAGCAAGCCATATTTGCATTTTAAAATATGAATATATTGTCTTATTGGAGTATTGGAATCATTCGACATAAATTAAGAGTAAGGCAGGCAGCCTTTCCTCACAGCTCTATGGAGCCATAAAATAAATGTGGGCTCCCAAGTCACAGCGAGGACATGCAACCTCTCTGACAGCTACCTCCCCACATCTCCAAGGCATTGTAAAAAAAATAAAAAAATTAAAAAATAATGTATTTAGCAACATGCTTCTGTTGGATAAAGACACAGGTTGACATATCTCATTTAGGAGACAGTCTTTGGATCAAGACCTCAGTGTTCAGCTCAAAAGGGCAGCCTTTTTTGTTTGTTTTTGTTTTGTTTTATTAATTTAATATAATACAAGTGCTTTATAGGAATGAAGGATACTTTCATGTAACTGGGGCAGGGGGGAAGGTCTGCCCAAGACAGGAGACATCCAGTAAGCAGAGGACTATAATTAAGCCAGATCACTGTCACACACTGATTTTGTATTCACCGAAGAATATTCAGAGATCCAGACAACTCACCTGAGTCACATAGTGGACTTCATCCACAGCATATTTTTTCTTGAAGAATTCAGGGGGATGAATCCTTTGGAAAAGAACAAAAGAAACATTTGGGTTTAGATTTGCTATTATTTTTAGTAAGACACGGACAAAGAAATAATATCCTGTAGTATCACAACCATAGAATCAGATGCAAAATATTTTAATAATCTTTATCCTTGGCTACATTTCTCAAAATAAGAGGTTACATAGAAAGATGCCATAGTTAAACAAAATCAGTGTGCTTTAATCCAGTCTATGATTGATACTTAGATTTCATAGTCTCCTCCTGAATTAAAGGGGGTTTTTTTCCCCTTCACTCTACACAAGACCATTCTGTTAAAGACTTCTGCCGTGAAATTTGTATATAACTTTCCAACTTGTCAGACATTGGAAGGATGTGGAAATAGCAGAAGACCACTTTGCACTGTGTTATATTCATGGAATTAATAAATCATTTTTCTGCCCTGTGAACATGAAGCAGACTGAGGGCTATTAAGACTTGGGCTCTGCCATCTCTATTCATCAGGACACCAGAGTTCCATTCCTCTAAACCAACAGGGGACTTGACAGATCCATGTTCAAAACTAAATCAGTTCTGCTGTTTTCTACTGAAGACTATCAGAGACATTTTTCTCAATACAAAAACAATATGAAAGATCTATGAAAGAACCAGTGTTCTTTCACTGTAATTACATTTACATAATAAATGTAATTCTGAAAATGGGATCTCAAAAAACAAACAACACAAAAGAACCAAAAAAAACCCAACAAACCAAAGAAACAAAACACCCACCCAGTTTACATCCTGACATAGATTAAAAAAAAAAAAAAAGAAGGAAAAAAACACTGTTGGAAGAGCTGGAGTTTGGAGGTTTTTCATTTTATTCCTTTAAGCTTCAAACAGTACTGGGCTGAGACATGAACACCACAAAAATGTTTATGGGTGGAGCTCCAAATCAGTAAACCACAGATTTTTAAAAATTTATTTCTGTGAAAGTACTTCCCTAAAGTAGTAGCAGAGTATCTCCCTGTACCTCACCTTTCACAGCACTCCTGTGCTTCCTATTACTGCTGGAGATTTCAAACCAATTATCATTTATCTTCTCACCTTAGCTAATTTCACATAAAAATTAAAAAAATAACTAAATACTCTATTTTTTCCTTACCCTGTATTTTATAGATCCTTCACCTGTAACTTTCTCATACTCTGTTTCTCCTACAGGCATTTCCTTTTTTGCTCCTTCGTTCCTCACACATTAATATTCCAGAAACATCAGGAGCAGATTTAGCACTTTTTGGTTTTGTTCTCTTTTATAGTCTCAACAAATTCATCTGGTATCAGAAGAATCCCAACTGTAAAACCAGCTAATTTATGGACAACAGTAATTTATGGTAATACATACTCTTTGGAATAATACCTCAAAGAAACATTTACAATTAGCTGCATTGTTTGAATCAACTGTTTCTCGTAAATATTTCTTAAAAGTATGCCCACAAATGTGCTAGATTTTATTAACTTCATTCAATGCAGTTTAAGTAAAAGTAGATCTCACTTTCCAACATGCCAATGAGAAAAATCCTGTCTTTTCACAAGTTGCTTTTCAACAATTTTATTTTTTGATGCCTTCTATAATTGTGTTGTCTACAGCACAGTGCTGCTAATTTAATTCTTTGTTTACTGTTAATATTAATCCATTACTGATTCCATGGCAGCTGCAATCCCCCCAACATCTATTCTTATGTACACTACCACTCTTAAGAAACAATAGTAGATCATCATCCTTTCAAGGCTGAGCATTTTTTCCTCTACTTTGAGAAAAAGAAAACAGCAGCTTCCTACAATCCTCCATCCTTTCTCTCTCAGTTATTAACTAGGTCATCTTCCAGATACTTTCAACTCCATCACACCCTAATGACAAGCTGTCACATTTTCCAGATGTCTACCTCCTTGCTGGTCTTGTTGCTGCCACCTCACTCAAAGGTCAGCCAGACTTCTAGTACAAAGTTGAGAGCCAGACTTCTCAGCTCCTCTGACGCACTCAAGCCTCTGCCTCACTTCACCCAGCATCTCTGATTAGATGGTAAAATAACTTCACATACACTTCTCACAAACTGCCATCCCCTACCCATCCCACAACAGTCACAACACTTCACTGAAGTCACCTTGAAAGTCTTGGAAGACTTTTGCAAAGTCCAACCCTATTGCAGAACCATATAGGTGGAAGGAAAAAGTGCACATGGAAGTGTACATCACAGGAGCAAAAATCTCAGTTATCACACACAGAAAAGCAATATAGGAGGCAAGAAAAAAAGCTCAAAGAGGAGCAAAGATGATCCTCATTGACACCTTTCCATAATCTCTCTAGTCTCTTCAATATCTTCCCCAGTTTATCAGGGATCTGTGAAAAATTATTATGCACCAATCTCATAGATCCTGTTAGAAAGTACCACTGCAGAGTTTCTTAGCAGATGCAGGGCTCAGTATTCTTTTTTTATCCAATTCAAATGCAAACCAGGCTAAAGTGTAGCACTGACCATCGATGTCACAGGGAAGTACCTTCCACAGAATGCTCACTCACATAATGAAAATTAAATGTTACATTCAGTTATGATAATTTCAAGTACATCCCATATGTCACACAGATGAGGAGTACTTCTCTCTATAAATGACTCTCAGCAGGTAGAATAAGTTAATTGGTTACAATTTTTAGGTTTGTCTTTGTCTTTTGTAATGCAGCTATGGGCTGCCAATTCCAAAATTCTGATTAATCACTGCAGAGATTACACAGAAAAAACCCCACCACAAGTCATTAATTAATTAGAAGGATTACCCATGTGGAAGTCATGATCCCAGATACTATTGAATCATTCTCTCCTTACCTATCAAAAACCCCACACACACCTTTTGTAAACTGGTGTGACAGAAGCAATGGCCTGATTTTTAGATGCTGGGGAGGGAAGGGGGTGCAGAACTTGCAAAAATTTTTAGATTCCCTGTAAACATAAATTAACAAAAAATGAACAGAGAATAATACACTTTAGTGTATTTTTTTTTCATTTGGTGTAACCAGATTCACAGTCATACATGGCAAAATGTTTAAAAGACAAGATCCTTCATCAAATCCAAACATAATCACACCAATATAGATTTTGCCACCATCTTTGACAGACCACAGTATTATCATTGTTGCCACTCCAAAGTAATCCTTTAAATATCCTTTAAATAATGACTTCTCTGTTTACCAGTAACATGAAAAGCTCTGACAACCTACCTATAAATACATCCTCCAAAAAAAAATTTTCCATCTTTTATACAATTGGACAAAATTCAAAAATCAATTTTTTGGCAGTATTTTAGTAACTATGTTGTGTTTCCATTTTAAACCCAATAAAAACTTGGTCTCATTGTCTAACACCATTTAAAAACTGTCGTTCACTACATTGCACAAGAATTCATAACAGCAAATCTTTAGAGATTTGTACAAATTTGACATTACTGTAAGAATTCCATTAAGTAAAATTTCTTTGTATTCTAAAGGACTCTAGAGCAATAGCCTTGTAATATCAACACGATATAAGAGCATTCTAGTTTTCAGAACTGCATTCAGAAGAGAGGTACAAATGAGACAGATCTAAATCACAAATGCCACAAAAAACCCTGTGAACAGAATTTATAACAGCTGATAGCTGCTGCAGAAAGAAACACATCCAAGCCAACTGCTAATATATTTGCAACCTAATTGCTGATATACATTCATATGTATATGCTCTCATTTGCATATAAACACTCTTCTAGACAATCTTCAATATACGTAACAACTTTTTCTTACTGGTTGATTTGTATTTACATGTTTTAAAGCTTCTAGGACAGATTTTCAGGTTTTAGTTTTTACAGTGGATCAACTCCAAAAATGAAATTCAGCTTTCCTGAAGTAATCCAATTTAGTTTTTCTTCAGCATTTGAGTTGGAGTTCCTAATTCAAGATTACTTATTGTACTGCATAGCCTAGAATGTAAAACTATTCTTGATGGAAAAAAATATTCTTAGCGGCATGTTAATCACATACATTTGATAAATTCTATTTGGGACTAGTGTCAAAACATTTTCTACAAATTCTACATTTTGTTACTAAACTATTAAAGAAAGGCACTCTAGTAGATACGTACTAGACACCTCAGAAATGATCTGAGCACCTTTAGCAAAGCAAGTCAACAGCGGGAGCCAAGCTTCCTGGTGTGGCAAGTTGACTGCCTTATCTCCTGTAAAAGCTGCACAGGATTCCTCTCTCCCCACAGCACAATCAAAAAGCTTTAGCTTTCTGCACCCTGTCACTCCAAGAAAACAGACCACTGCATGAGCCATTTCTGCATCAGTCCACTAACAGCCACTCAGTCTAAGAAAAAGTCCATTGAATTGCAAGGTACCTCCATGGGACTGCCTCAATTTCTACATACCTTACATACCTGTAAGTGATCCACAGTCAGAATAAGCACATGGATTTAATTTTAGTTTTGATTTCTAGATGCTTTCATTTTTCATTTTTGTCTTTGATGCTATATTAACACTTTGCCTTAAGCTTGTCCTGACATCCCCCCAGGTCATTCAGATCTCCCCATTAGCTAAATTGTGATCAGCTTATCACAACAGGGAGACGTGAGAACCACCAGCAATCTTAGAAGTATTACAGTTTTGATGTTCACTTATACATTACAAAAGATTGTTCACTTCTGTTGCTTTACACTTCCACCATTTACAACATAACTTTAATATCAAGATTTGATTTGTTTTACAGAATTCCTTAATTCTTCACATCTGACTTTATATCTTGAAGCTACTCTGAAGGAAGGGTGTCTTGCTTCACTGGTACAGACAAAAGCAAGCAACAGGAGTATCCTAACCTGAATTCCCATGTGAGGTAACTGTTCTCCCACAAAAGGAAATATTAAGTTAATACCACATGGCACAGCCAATAAAGGAGTAATACAGGCTGTCCAACCACACATGATATCAATGATAATACATTAGGGCTAAATAATGAGAATTACCTGCAATTTCTACACAACAAATCTGGCTTTGAAAAAAATAACCAAAACAACACAACAAACAAACCCACTGGCATTAATTTAATGTATTTTTAAAAAGAAACAGTAGGAACCTCTAAATGAAAGTCAACATCCATTCTGAGAATCTCTTAGTGTATCAGGGAGGAAAACAGCAAATACTGACACAAAGACGACATGCTATACAAAGAGTATCTCCTGCAATTAAAATACAAATCCACAAATCCTGTCCACTACTTGCTTTCAGATCCACAGGTCCTAACAGTTATCAGAAAGTGATGCTTTTACAAGCAGTAATTCAAGGACTCGATATAGTTGGAACAGCAACAGAATAGGCAAATGTTAAAGACACTACTCATGACAAAATGTAAAGCAAAAGGGTTTCTACATAATAATGTTCAGGATACATTGTTCTCTGAAAAGGTGCTACAATTATTATTGCCTGAAATGCATGAAAACCTGTTTGAGCTCATATCACAAAATCAGAAGAGAAAGATTCTTGATGCAGTGACACAGAAAAGCTGAAACTAGCCAACTTCACAGTAAAGCTTTTTGCTTACAGATACAACAGTATGGCTTCCTCCTCACCCCAACTTTCACATTCAGAGTAACTGATTGAAAACAGCACTTTATGACAAATCCACTCTCTTGATCAAACAGTCTCTACTAAGCAAAGCAAATGTCAACATTAGCCTGCACATGGCCCTGCAGCATGCACACATTTACTGACAGCAAGTCATTGCATGACTTACATCACATTTTTCCTCACGTGAGGGGAGACACATGCACGAATCATACAAGCAGAGTTCATCAATTGAAGCTCCACACAGTCAACAACTCATTTCTCAGGTCTTGCCAGAATGAGCTTAAAGCAGAGTAGAAGTTTCAGTAAGACTGCATACAAACAATAAGAACCCTGGCAGAAGTTCAAGTAGATTAATGAATACATCAGCAAAGCATATAGAGCTGAAGGAGGAAGAGGGACACAAAAGAAATGTTTTAACACTGTCAGATTCACCACTAAACTCCCTCCTCATTACAGTATCATCAAGTTAACAGATGGCAAAGCATTAACCAAACAAGGGGGTGTTGAGAACTGCTACAAAGAACAACATGGGAGGCTTTACAAGATGCCAGCAGATGTTCCTGACTTATAAGGGTGATCACATATTTTTGGACAACAGGAGTTTCACTACCTCAAACAAGAAGATTAAAAGGCATCAAGCTAGATTTAAACCAAACAATACTAATGGGTTTGCTGTTATCACAGGCAGCCTCCAGCAATGTCTTGACTACCTTAATGTTACTCCCTTACCACATTTCTCTAGATTTCTGTTTGATCCTTAGAAAGAAAGAAGTACCTGTAAACTCAGACTCCTTGCTCTTTCTGATCCAGAGCAAAATGGATTTGAGAAAATAACAGAACTGAAAAGAAGCTGAACTAAAGATAAAGGCTGATGCTGGAGTGACTGGAAAAGGTAACTGGGCTGTAACTGAAGCCACATCTAGCAGAGGGTCAGAATGGTAAGAGTCCACATGCATAATGCTGGACCCAGGATGCTGGGGCTATGATACTGGGCTTTCCAGTGCTATACACAGATATGCAGAATAACTATGAACATCATTTGACTTAGGAAATCAGAAATAAACTGTTGAGGAGACTCTCATGGTTCTTCCAAATAAAAGCCAACCTCAGAACCACCTATTTCAACTACTTCAAATCCAGTCTCACTGCTCCTGCTCAGCTATTCCCACCACAGGCATTCCCCAAAGATGTGAAGATCTTTAGGCTTTTTATAAATTCTACCTTAAGAGGCAGTGCTGCAATTAGACATTCTAGAGATACTATCAAGAGCTTACCAAAAACCCCAAACCACAGAAAACTCACAATTGGTAACCTTTGCTTTATTTCACTCTGCAAATAAAACTCTTCCTTGGAGAGAAGGGCTTTACAGTAGTACAGAAAACTGTAACAAAAGGAAATGTTTAGACACTGAAATCTCTGAAAGACTTTTTCTAGCACAAGACTGGAGACAAATACTCATTAGAAAACTCTCTTGCCCCCCAAAAAGGCACAAAGAGAATTACAGTGGTTGAAGAGGGCAAATAGAATTTCTAAGTCACTATATGATAACATTCTGTTCAAACACTGGTTTCAATTTGTGCTTTTTAACTGAGAAAGTTACATACTGAATCTGTCAATAGCAGATGTTCTGCTTTTACTTTGGAAAAATGCCTATATTGAGGGGAAAATGAGCAGTTTTTTGTGTCCCACACATAAAAGAGCCATAGCAAGCTCTTGAATGTGTACATCATGTACCATAGCTCCCATATCATTCACAACAGCATGAAAGAAAGCAGTACTGATGTTTACAGCAGCATTAAAATGACCTGAACAGCTTTAAGAAGGAGATGGTAATATTCCCATCTTACAACTTGTAAGGAAAAACTAAAGCACACAGAAATTAAAGGAACTTGCCACAAAAACTCACAAGCATAGAGAAAATGTAGAAACTACCCAAGCAGTCGGTGAGTGATCCACTATGACACGTTGCCCCTGTAAGACAAAGAAGTATCTGGCATCTCCCAGGACACGGGTAGAAGCCACACGCCCTGACACTGAGCTCCAGCAAGCTCACGGGCAAAACAGTACACAGCAAGTAAAATACATTCTGCCTGCTTTTCACTTGCATTAAGCTTTTAATAAGTATAAATATTGATTATACTTTTCCCTATCCTATTTTGCAAAAGCTGGGGATGTTTTTTCTTCTTTTTATGTTTCTCAGCAGAGGCAACACTCTTTCTGAGCCCTTCCTGAGTGTACAGGCACAGCAGAGGTTACAGAGTGTAAAAAAAAAACCAACAAAACAGTTAACAACAAGAGCTGAGAGCATGGGATTTTAGAGACACAAGAACAGAGGCACCACTGCCAGCATTTCACTTGAGAGATTTTAACTGTCAGCCTTCTTAAACCCAGGCCACCCAGCAGCTGTGAGCTCTGCACTCGGGGCAGCTGTCCAGCAGAAGCAGGGTGGAGGTGCAAAGCACTGCTGGGAAAACCCCATAGCTTCCCTTCATGTCAGTCCTGGGGAGGAAAAACAGGCAGCACACTTGATCAAAAGAAAACTTGGATTCCCTGATAGTCCAAAATGTTATCAGCAGTTTATATCACTGAACACAATACTCCCGCAAGCACATTACATCAAGTATAAAGTAAGTAATGCCTGATAGGGGTTATCAACATTCCCTGTTGTAGCACAGGAATGAGATGTGTGTAGGCAAGACTTAACTTTCTCATGCTGTGTTCTGAAGCCACATCAGGATATTAAAAAGCTCTGGTGCAGCACTGCCAAGCACATTTACTTAATACTGCTTCTATTTCTCAATACAGCCAAATAAAAAAAAAAAAAAAAAAAAGAGGAAAAAGACGTATTTTAACACTAAATTGCCAACTTGTGCAAGTTAAAGGTGTATGACTGTAGAGATTGCCTATCAATAGACTGATAGAAATTACTATTATTGTTTAAAACATTCTCAGGAAGAAATACAAGGAAACTTAAGCAGCTAGAAAGAAAAGATTTTTATAAATCATTACTGAATGAGTCAGTCATAGAAACAAGAGACATTCATGCTGGATCAGCAAGGCTTGTGGACAATTATAAAACTGGGACAATGACTAAACTAATCATTTGAGAAGTCAGAGCATTCAAGCAGCACTGTTTAGAGAAAAACAATCATCAGTAAAGTGGCAAGAGCAATACAGACACTAATTATTCTGTAAAAGTAATTTTTATGCACAGAAGAAAAAAACCTGCAATAAATGAATGGGAGACAAGAAATGGAAATCACTGTACTATGAAGAGAATTGGAATCATGGAAATAAGCAGCATGGGGAATTGCACAAGCAAGTCTCGTCAATCAAAACCAACCAGCTTTATTTGAAAGGATCAGATGAAGGGTAAAGCAACAGATGCACTATCTGAGTAATAGTAAAATATTTGATCAAAATCTCTCTCATGGCTTACTCTCCCAAACCAACTCAAATTGGCTTGGAACGCCGTGTGACCTGAAACTCAATGACTAGTCATAATAAAAAAGTGAAAAGCCTAAAGCAGAAAATAGAAATTAAAAAAAAAAAAAAAAAAGATAAAAAGATGAGCTTTACAAGGGCTGGGAAACCCTCCAACAGCCACAGTGAAAATTGATGAATCAATTCAGACTGATTTCTCAGAAGTTAAAGTGATAAACAGCAACGGACTGCAAGTCTTGATTAGTGGAATACTGCAAAGACTGAAATTAATTCTGATGCTCTTCACAAAGAGAAACACAACTGAATAACTGAGTATCTTCATGAGATCCACAGATGGCACATGCAGGTGTTAACAAACTTTACAGATAAATTGCAATTGACAGTTGGTACTAAACAGTAATAAGATGACCTAAAGTGATTAAAAATGGATTAATTTTTTTAATAAACAGCAAAATAAATATTCAGTAGGTAGAGGGAAGGGACAAATGACCCTTCTGAGTTTACTGAGTACACAGCTCCAGAGTGTGCTAAGGTGATGAGGGCCTATCTGCATCATAACAATAAAGCTCACCTAGAAAATGTTCTTCATACCTGCAAAATCTACATCCCGAGCAGCAATTACAATGATTTAGAGTTCATGCCTTACAGCACCCACGTACACATCACTACCTTTCCAAAGAGCTGTCTCCAATTTCAGCTTGCACTGAATGGGTTACTACAGACCTTGTCTTCTTGTAGCCAAGTCTAGGACTAATTAATGAATCAGACTCAGACACCATGGTATAGTCAGATAAACACACCATGCTGTACACAATTTAACACTCACAATTATTCAAAATACAAATGCCACAAGATTTCCATGATCCTCATTAAGAAAAAAAAGAGATCAAGAAAGCAATTCCTTAGCTTCTAATTTTCATGTACAGTCTGTATGGAGGGGGAAAAAAAAAGTAAAAAGCCTAGATTGCCTGAAAAACTTTTTATTTTTTTTTTTTTTTAATTTTTAAAAAAGAATTTAGGGGAAAAAAGCAAACAAAAAACCCCACCCACATTCTTTTGCACTTTTCTCCAAAGGCAGTAAACCTTCACAGCTTTGCTGAAGTCAGTCAAGTTTAATCACCAAAACCAAAGGTTCATTTTGGTTGTAAATTGGAAAATGATGACGTTTAAAGAAAGCTATCACATTAGGTCACTGAGAAATTATTAGCATTTGCCAAGCATTTCATTGTGCTTTACTACATCTCCAAAGTGCCACACCAAGGTTGAACTTTGCAAATCAGATAGCTTCCAATCAAATTCATGGAAAAAACATTACTTACAGCGGATGCAATGCTAGATTAATGTTGTTACACTTACAATCAGCCAGCAGAAAACACAGGAAATGACACATAAATATTGCTCTGTCCCATTTCATGTGTATTTCTAAAGTTAGAGCATGAAAGCGTTAAATATTTTTGTTTGCCATTAAAAACACTCTTTATGTGGCAAGGCAATTAAGTTATTTTGGCATCCTCTCCACATAAAGCAGCTGCTGTACAGTATGTTTTACTTTATAAAATATCTTTAATCAGCACACTGTCTAGTTCTGTCATTTATAATTAAGGAGCTAAATGGCAGGTGCAGCATTAATTAGTGAAATTGAAGTCTCTGTGCAAGACATGCAGCCATACCAACTTAATGCTTCCTAGGAACAGAAGGGATTGCTAACAGCTCTGCACCACAAACTTAACTCAGCAAGACCATGCTGAGAAAGAGGGTCATTTACGACACGGTTACGCTTCTGGAGCCTTTACAGTCTTGTATTACCAGATTAATTCCTTAAACTCTTCCGCTGAATGTAAGAATAGAAAAATACTTCAGGAGTACAAAAGCCAACCCAATAACCCATCCCCTGAGAGTCTTTGTTTCTGCCTTACAAACAAAGGGAGGGGCAGGGGGCAGAGGTACAGATGAGAGATAAGAAAGCAGATCTCTTAGCTGAAACATTTTCCCAGCCAACAACTAAGAAACGGGCCAGCTCAACATTTGGAAAAATGCCCACGCTCAAAATTTTAAAATAGGTGAACTGTTGTTGCAATCCCTTCCAAAGGCCCAGAGTAGGATCACCAGCCCTACAATCACCCCCATAACAATTCCGTGGTGTGGGTTAAGGGGTTGTGGGTTTTGGGGAAAACAGACACAGTCTTGTGAATTAAATTAGATCTCTTCTCCCTTTTAAAACTGCAGAGCTTATTTTGGCTTGAAGGATTTCTGAAAGATAGACTTACAGCTATTCACAATTCTTCAGAGCACACACATTCAGCAAGAAGTCCTACAAGACAAGTAGTGCTTCTAAAGAAGTGACAGTCACACTCCACACAGCTACTGCACAGTGCTGGGTCTTTGGAAGCCCACAGTCCGGGGTGGTGCATTCATCATCTCCACGCTCACCTGTTCTACAGAGCTCCCCAGGCACCACCTCAGCAAGAAAAACTGTTCATAAAAGCAAGTGTAGTTGGTAAGATTAAAATAATTATGAGACCGTGAACACTGTAAGCTAATGTCAGCTCATCAACACACAAAGGCTCTCAGACACTTCATTCTTCTTGACTGAAGGCTGCAATTTGAAAGAAATAAAGCCCCACTTCTGCATTACTTGAAGGCAAGAACCTTTCTGACTAATAAGCTACAGTTTGAACACCCCTGAAACGCATGTCCTTTCAGAAGGACAGGTAAACAGTACATCAAACTGTATATTCACTCATTCAGGAGTAGCACAGAGCCTCCTATATTAATTTTAAGAGAATCTATGTATTTCTGCCTAAACTCACATACCAGATTCACACACCTGTCTTAAATAGAAAACAATACAAACACCTGGCAAAGCAACTGCAGCCTGTGCTATGAATTAGAAGACCAGCTGTAGACCTCTGCAAAATGCCAACCTTGCAAATATTATACAAGGCATTGTATGAAATGTTTCTTCAGTGGGTAGATAGTGCATTCCACATGCACAGGAACAAGCACTTCCAAGGCAAACTACAGCAGATAAACAGCAGTGGGTGGAAAGCAAACTAATTTGTGTTCTTCTTTCAGTGCCAATTTTGACTTATAAAAAAAAAAAAGTCTTCTGGGAAGGAACACAATCCCTAGCTGTGTGCAATCCCAAATGCCAACCAACTTATGAAGCAGAACTGCTACCAACTCACAAATGAATTATTCACCCATCCTCTGACAGTCAGAAAAAGTACATGACCACAGCTGACAGAAGAGAAAACAAAGATTCAAACAGGGATTCAGGAAGGATAAGGAAAACTTAAAAAACAAGGATGCTGTGATAAAGACAACAGCTATACTATGCAAGAAGACACAATGACAACAAACCACTTTTAACCAGACTTGTGTAAATGAACCAAAAATGAGTGCCACACAAACAAATCAAAAAGCTCACCATTTATAAGCACCACAATATTCTGTTTGAAAATGAAAAATAAGACTGTGGAAAATAAAAATAAGACTTTTCAGATTAGGCACAACCAGTGTAGGTATCAAACAGCTGATCTGAACTAGCAGGAGACTTAGGGGGAGGAAAAAGATTTGTCTATAAATGGAACAAGTGCCACTAGGGAACAGACTTTAGAGAGCACATGGGGGGGGGAGGGTTAAACAGAACCAACCCTCCCAGGCAGATGCAGCTCCCAGCTGAAATATTTCACACAGCAGTGTGAAATATTCAGACATTTTTATGCTATCACTAACAATTTCAGTTCCCAGGAAGGTCTAAGACAGTGATATCCATATAAACTCTCTGAGAAGACAGCAGCCATGCCCTACCATATGTTCTGGCACAGTTCAACATATGGGATTGGTTGTTATTGTTTTCCTTTTCCCCAAATTAGCATTAAAATATAAGTGATGGCTTCAATTAGAAGTGAAGTAACCTGAGCTCAGAACACTGAAGTAGAAGTAAACCAATATTCTGAAACAATGAGACAATGAAGAAATTTACAGTTTGTTAGATGGTATAAATACAATTATGACTGAATGAACACATAAATAAATCAATTCCTCCACTACTATGGCACTAAGCAATATTTACTAGTGATGTGGATAGAGAGATATTTATGGCATACTCACAGAACAGATTTAAAATTGCATTCCCAATCTATCAGTGCATAGAAGAGTATCAGAGGCTAAACTCTCTTTACTAGTTAACGTGTTTAGACTTAACACAAGATTTCTACTCTTTTTTTTTTATGGTTCCACTTCCTTTCACAGATACCACGAGGAGATACATGGTTTCCAGTTCTAAAGAAATTCTCTATTAAAGAGTGATGGATCATTTGAGATCATATGATCAATACTAACTTATCACATTTTGTATCACTGTATGTACACAGCACCATAAATTGACACCAAATTATTCACTGGAATCTGATCAAACTGAGATAGCATTCCAGCTCTACTGACAGTTACATTATATGAAGTATCAGATATATAGGAACATGGGTAAAAGACACATCTTACTTTCCCATCCAAACTGCATAGCTCTCAGGGAGTTGTGGAACAAAAAGCATGGATCTTCCAGTATCAACATCTACTGCTCCAAAGCAGCCTGCTTCAGTTACTCCAAAAGTCCAGTGAAAGTAAGATTCCTAGATTAAGACAAAATACATTCTTAAAAGAAAACCCTCACTTCTACCAGCTCCAAAAATACACTACAGTACATACTGATTCCTACTTCCACATAGCTAAAAGAGATCACTCTTGGGGAAGTGGTTTAGGTCTAAATCTTTTCAGACTGGTTAGTTGTAGGTTCCAATAATACCAATCTCTCTGTTGGCAACTGAAAAGGATCATAAATTAATAGGCTGCCATAAGAAATAAACAGGTCAACTCAGCATAACATATACCACACAGTGAAATACATTCTTCCAGTCTAGAATTAGGAATTGTAATAGCAGGAATAAAATCGTGTGACATGAGCCAAGGCAGAAGCAGAGTGCAGATTCATTGGGCTGTGATGGCAGAATGCTGAAGACCCAGAGAAGATGAAGCTGCATTAGAAACAGTTTTAGCTAAGAGCTATTTTAAGAACAAGCAAGTGAAGAATAAAACAACCAGCGAAGTTTAGTAAGGACAGATATATACTCTGATACTCTGAAAGGTGCATCTCCTCTAAAAACAGACCATTAACTATATTAAGATATGTGCTATCTACATTAGAATTTACTGGTTTCCTCACGACATACAACAGAACATACAAGTACTTCAGGATCAGTCTAATTTGAGAAGACACACTGTAAATTCTAAGATACATCCTGCTTTGTGGAATATACTATTTATAAAAACTTAAAATACATTTTTTCTATCAATTAATGCAGTTTAGGTCCACTGTAACATGTTTCACTACAGAAAGAAGGTTGTTTTGGGGGTCACAGACAAGACTGAAAAAAGTTTTTTCAGAAGTATTCACTGCTGTCTTTAACATCACATTAAACATTAACAGGCAGTAAGGCCTTTGACAGGATTAGGCCCTTTAAACCAGGTAATAAGCCTGAGTACTAAAACACTGAAAGAGAGAGTAACTCAAAGCTGAAGCAGCACTGTTATAAAGAAGTCAGTTTATTTAAGCAAAGCAAGGCAACACACTTACTGAGAGATAAAGGGAAAAAAATAATTTAAAATAGTTTAAAAATAAATGCAGCTGAAGAGTGTTTCTTAATTTGATTTGCAGTTTTGATTCAGGCCTTACCTGGCGAAACAAGATCCCAGTATCAGTACAGTATCTCTGGGTTTCTTCTCCACCCTGCAGCAGAACAACTGAATTCTTCTGGACATCCTTATTCTGTCTCAGGCGGTCACACAGCCGTCTTCTATTCAAGGCAAAGAGGGCTACAGGCACTTTCAAGGTCTCATTTCCCAGCCAAAAGGAGGGTCTGGAAAGATTTTTTAAATTGACAATTAATGGAAGACAAAGACAGTGGTTAGCATGATTCAGACACAGAGTGTTTGTTATTTTAGAGCAGAAAAGGCAGTTTACTTCAATTCTACATCAAGATGCTCATCACTCCAGGGGACGAGGAGCAGTAGACAAGCATGGTGCTCAGGCAATGATCAAACACTGCTCATAGGAGTACTAAAGGAAAAAGATAGCAACAAGAGACAGGGTTGGCTGCAGCTATGGCCCACAGCATGTCACTTGTTAGGTTCCTTTAGGTAATGCAACACGAAAAGTAGGTGCAGAAAACAGCAGCAGCCTAGATCAGTTGAGCAAACGCAAAACAGAATTAGTTCTGAGTTACTGAAAACAGAAGCGGAAGGCTACACGAAGTATGACAAATTTCAGCAAGTCCTTCTAGAAAATGTTCAGTAGCTGAAATGGGGATTGGAAAGAAAAGATGATGGATACAAGATGCAGGACAACAGCATTTTCCATAGTCAGTATCTGCAAATTCCTTTCCTATGTATGTAGGTTTCTTCTATGCATACAAGAGGCTTCAGCAAGTGACTGAACTCACTCTCATGGGCACTAAAGCATGTCCCAGGTACCAGTGACGTCCTGCTGCACATCATTTCCTAAAGCAACACAAATGTGCTAAGAAAGCGCAGAAAGTTTCTGATTTACTCAACCGAGTGGCAATTGGGAGAATATGGTTTAAAAGTAGATAGGTCCCTTTTAAAATAAACTGGTTATTAAGTAATTGAAGGTGTTTAAAGTACTACAAGAATACATTACTGATTCACTCACATTTGCTATGGATCCCTACCTGCACTTTTTGGAGCTTTACCAGTAGAAGCACAGTAGCTTGTTGTAGGATCTTTTTTTTTTTTATTTCAAATCACATAAGCTAAGAAGAATCTAATAGCAATAGCAAAGTTGTGCTTTGGAGCTTCAGTATTACAGATTATAATTGCTTTATCAAAAATATCCTATGATTTAAGTTCAGTTTCCACTCCACCTCAGCTTCTCTTATCTTACTAAAGACTGACTGGTCATTTTGCATCACATATGCTTCTAGAGATGACAGAAAGGTGCAGATAAATTGCTGCTATGTTAAGATGATGAGAAACAAACCACCAAGGGACTTAACCTTAGAGAAGTAGAGTTCCACATCTTAATTATTATATAGTTTTCATAGGCAATCTGAAAGGTAACCTTTGATTTATAGTGGCATAAAGTAACCTCCTAAAAGACTTTATCAGCATCACGAATGTAATCCTATCATTTCTTACTGCAGACACAGCATGAAAGAGCTAATAAAATATTTTATTTTACTTGTTTATAACTACTCAATATAGCAGCACATGTAATTTTAGGAGGTGAAGGCCCGTTCTCAGTAATCCAATTTGCCAATTGTCTGTGCAGGAGTTCAGCTGATGATGCACAAAACCCAAACGCAGTTATTTTTATTACTTTTCCCCCACACCTGACAACCCAGCACCAGGGCAGGTGATCATTACAGGCACTGCACACTCCCTCTTACAGCACATCAACATAGAGTAGAAGAACAGCCTAGTATTTCATTTTGGGGTGCCCATGCCTGTATAAAGAGTGAAGCAAGTTCATGTAATCCTACCAAGAGCTACTAGACGTTTTAAATCAGACATTGAACCTTAAACTAAACATGGGCAAGGCTTTTTGGGTGCAAAGCTGTGGCTCAGCAACTCAGCAATGCACAAAGAGGCTGTTATCCAAGCAAGATCATCCCCTACAGTGACTCCATGCCAGGGTCTGGAAATCATAGGCCCACCTTACTGCAGGTATAAAATGCTATCCAATCTTTCGCAAATAAACATTAGTCAGTGTCAGAACTATTTGCAAGGCCAGGCCAGGCCAGCAAAGCTCAACTTCCTCATCTTCTCTAATCTAGAACTAGAATTCAGCCATTGCTCAGTCTGGTAAAGGCCTTCAACAGCAGCTGACAGCTCCCTGTTGGCTGCCACACACAATCTTTATGATTGCTTAGGCCCAAGCCCACACAAGAGCTCTTCTGTTTTATTATACTGGAAGTGAAATGTGTCTAGGAACATTAAACTACATCTGCTTCCTTAAAGGATATGTTTATTTTACCTGGAACTGTTGATGTTCAATGCTTGTTTCAGAAGTTTTGTATTTTCACAGTTTACATTTTATTACTATACGATCCATGGATTTGTTTTGATTTAACCATCAGAACACACTGCTAACCAAAAATCCTATTCTGTTTCAGTTTTTCTCACCATTTTTCAGTTAACCTTTTGTACTTCTGTTTTTTTCAGAAGAAAATTCACCAACTGGTGTTTCTGTGCTACTGAGGTCATGCAGACAGGATCCAGATTTCTATGAAGAAACCACTGAAACCACTTTGAATAAGTTATTTCTTTGTTGACTGGGTCTTATTTATTTGTTTTGGGCAACAGTCACCAACATCAGCCTGCGGTCTGATCAAATTTTAATATTTTTTCTACATCAAATAGATTAAATGCAAGATGTCTACATCAACAGCAGCACAAGCAAATCAGCAATACAAGGGACACAGTAAAAATATCTACCACCCTTTAAGGCAGCTAATGGATTTTTCTTCATTAACTCAGGGCTCCTTGTAAAAAAAATAAATAAATTCAACAACTTGAAGTCCCAGCCCTGTCTGATGCCCTAGAGACCCAGTCCAGCCCAGCATCATTCTCAGTGGGGCTGGGCAGGAGCGTCCCCACACAGGGAACCTATGTCAGCACTGGGACAAACCAGGGTCTGGAGAGGACTTCAGAGAGGAGCAACATCCTCCCAAAGACGAAAGAGTCAGAGTCAAGTCCCAGCTTGACCTTTTCTGGTAGGCATGAAAAGTTCCCCCTTCGTTTTGATACATTTTTAATGCAATCTTCTTAAAGAAATGGCTGAATTTACCTTTAAAGTGTGGGTGCGAATGACCCTGTACTACACAATCCACAGCCTCCTTTAAGCACCATTTCCCACCCCCAGAGTGCTCAGAGGGTAACCCGCGGCTCAGGAGGAGGCACTGCCCTGACGAGCAGGTTACTTACGGAACCCCCGACGGCTCTACCACTGCCCCACGCAAAAGCAGCCCGGCCTCCCACACAAGCTGCACGGCCACGGGCCGCCACAGCCGCCGCGGGGGCACAGCCACCCTCCGGCACCCCCGACCCACTCGGCGAGACCCTGCCGGCCTCGCAGAGCCCCAGCCGCCGCTGGCCCCGTCAGGAGGCCGCGCAGCCTCGCCAGGGACCGGGGCACAGAGCCCGCGGGGCGCTGACACAGCCGCGGCCAGAGCGATACTTACCCCGCCACCGCAGCCATGTTGCTTCGCTGGAGTCCGCCGGTCATGTGACGGCGGGGCCGGGACGGGCGAGGAGGGGCCGGGACGGGCGGGGCGGGGCGTGACGGAGGGAAACGTCTCCGGCCGGGCCGGGGCAACTACGGCGGGCGGTGAATCTACCCCCTGGCAGGGCTAGCAGTGCCGCTTATCTGCGGGCACGCCCGCGCCTCCACGGAAGGGCCTCGGCGAGGGCCGGGACTTTGGCTCCTTGTCACCTGCGGGGGGGGGGCGCGGCCACTGGGAACGCTCTGAGCTCGTGACCATCACCTCATGTGCTGGTTTCTTGTATAAGAAACAACTAGAGCCCTCGAGGCTACAAGCTGTATAATGGAATCCCAGCCTTATACAGGTATTGCCGTCTCTTACAACAGCCCCCTCCTAAATAAACGGATGCTCAAAAAAAAATCCCTGCTATTTTCTTAAGAACTTGACTTGTTCTTGCCTCAAAATTATAAACCAGCTGAAGAAACCAAAAGTTCATAGGCCAGGGTTCACGTGGCCAGGAACTGCCATATGATAGCAACAGAAAATACCTAGAAGCATAAAACACCGAATAAAGAATGTGAAGTGAGCTCTGCTCTGTGACCTGAACACGTTGTTTCACCGCCGTATGCCTCCATAAAGCAGCGGTAAATACTGCTCTGAGCTGGCAGCTCCACATCCTCAATCTGCTGCTCCTAAGCGATGCCACTTCTGGCACTGGTCTCAAAAGAAAGTACTGTGATAATGCAGAGTAGTTGGTTAATGCACCTGCAGGGTCTGCTCCCACCACTAGTGCTTAGGAAAGAGAAAGGAATGCAGAGCAGGAAGAGGATGCAGGAGAAGGATCACAAAATACATGGAGCTTGAAGCTTGTGTTTCTTATAACAATTCACTGCATTGTTATTAAGAAACATGCAAGATTAGAATTCCTTTTTGGCTGTCCAAATTGTCCACTGGAAGCCAGGAGAAAACTGTGGGTGCTCATGCACAGTGGACTCTAGATTAGGGAATGAAAGCTGCAGAGCAACCATGGGTAACGTGATTTCAGAAAGTCTGGAGTGTGTAAGGTAAGAGAACTAGAAAAGTCAACTAGTCATCCTCTAAGCTCTTTATGTTTTTATGCCTAAGGGTGACAGACCTTTATTACAAAACAGATAATGATAGAATTGGAAGCATCTTTCACAGATAGCCCATTTCACAAGGAACAATTATTTTTTTTTTGGCCCCCAATTAACAAATAAAACCCTATTTTAGATGGTACCATTGATAAGATGTTGAATTTCAAGGAATTTCATTCCATTTATGCAGACTAAAAAAGGTTTTAATGTCATTGGAGCAAAATCTTCTACCAATTTCAGCCCCTAGTAGCGCTCCCTTCTGCTTAGTCTCCAGCAGAATTGGTGGGAGGAGGCAGGGAAGCTCACTTTGCTTTTTCTTCTCCTGTCAGGAGTAGAGAGAAAGGACAAAACCCTTCCAAATGCTGTCATTAGTGGCTTCAGGCTTTCATACTTCCCAGCTCCCCTTTGCCTACTCATACACCTGCCCTCTTTAGAGAAAAGGTCTCCAGCATTGTAGTATCTGCTCTCTAAAATGGGTGTTCTGGGTCTTTTTGTCCTGTTTATTTTAAATTCCTCATTTCTCCCCTTGGTCATTTTACCCACCTTCCAAAAACAATCATTGAGATTTAGAAGAATTACTTACATTGTACTGAATCTCAATCAAAAACAAGACTCCATTCCTCAGGAAAAAAAACATAAATCCAAAACAAACATGTTTTATATTGTTTGTTACCTAAAATATCCTATTTTGCTGTTTCAGGTTTTGAAAAAATGAAACTTCTGCACTCTGCACAAATTAAACTCATTTGCAAGTTGGCTATAGTGGCAGCCAGTTGAAACACCAGCCACAGAAATTATACTGGCAACCAGACTGGGAGCCAGACCAGCTTTATTGCACACATAGATANTTTTTGGCTGTCCAAATTGTCCACTGGAAGCCAGGAGAAAACTGTGGGTGCTCATGCACAGTGGACTCTAGATTAGGGAATGAAAGCTGCAGAGCAACCATGGGTAACGTGATTTCAGAAAGTCTGGAGTGTGTAAGGTAAGAGAACTAGAAAAGTCAACTAGTCATCCTCTAAGCTCTTTATGTTTTTATGCCTAAGGGTGACAGACCTTTATTACAAAACAGATAATGAAAGAATTGGAAGCATCTTTCACAGATAGCCCATTTCACAAGGAACAATTATTTTTTTTTTGGCCCCCAATTAACAAATAAAACCCTATTTTAGATGGTACCATTGATAAGATGTTGAATTTCAAGGAATTTCATTCCATTTATGCAGACTAAAAAAGGTTTTAATGTCATTGGAGCAAAATCTTCTACCAATTTCAGCCCCTAGTAGCGCTCCCTTCTGCTTAGTCTCCAGCAGAATTGGTGGGAGGAGGCAGGGAAGCTCACTTTGCTTTTTCTTCTCCTGTCAGGAGTAGAGAGAAAGGACAAAACCCTTCCAAATGCTGTCATTAGTGGCTTCAGGCTTTCATACTTCCCAGCTCCCCTTTGCCTACTCATACACCTGCCCTCTTTAGAGAAAAGGTCTCCAGCATTGTAGTATCTGCTCTCTAAAATGGGTGTTCTGGGTCTTTTTGTCCTGTTTATTTTAAATTCCTCATTTCTCCCCTTGGTCATTTTACCCACCTTCCAAAAACAATCATTGAGATTTAGAAGAATTACTTACATTGTACTGAATCTCAATCAAAAACAAGACTCCATTCCTCAGGAAAAAAAACATAAATCCAAAACAAACATGTTTTATATTGTTTGTTACCTAAAATATCCTATTTTGCTGTTTCAGGTTTTGAAAAAATGAAACTTCTGCACTCTGCACAAATTAAACTCATTTGCAAGTTGGCTATAGTGGCAGCCAGTTGAAACACCAGCCACAGAAATTATACTGGCAACCAGACTGGGAGCCAGACCAGCTTTATTGCACACATAGATAATTCTGTTTCTCTCTGCACTGTACTTTGCAACTGAGATAAGGCAGGGGTAGACCTTGATATATGAGAGACTAGTTTAGAGCATCTTGCCCTAAAACAAGGTTTGACTCACCATTACTGTTACTTATCTCCCAATAGGACCCCTCGCCATCATCAAGAACAGACTCAGTCATGTTGACGTTCTGATTTTGCACTTTTGGCATCTTCAAATCCCCACTGCAGCAGCTTGGCTGTGAGATGCAACACCACAGCATATGATGGCAGTCTCAGTCAAAAATCTGGATTAAGTCTGCTGTGTGAGTACACCAGAAGCATGGTAAGGACTCTCAGTCTGTAACTGTTGTTCAAACACTGAGTAGAACAATGCGCTTCTTAAACGGAAAATTCAAATCTGCAGAATGAGCAAAGCAAAACAAAAAAGCCCTTGAACATAAGCATCCTCTGCCCTGCTGTGTCCTTGCTCTGGGGAGCAGGGAGTAACTGCAGTCTTGCTCTGAATCCAGCCACTGTCTTTCTGAATTACATCCAGCTGTAGAGAGTCCCTGAGGGGCCCTAGGAAGATTCCCTTTCCTTCACCTCTGAGACTCAGCTGTGTATCTCCACCCAGCTCCTATGCAGTTTGTACTCCTCCTCCTCCTCCTCGTAGGACCTTCTGTCCCTCCTCAGGCTATGTACTCATTATCCAAACTAACTAAATTGCATAAGAAGCTTTTCTTTTTATTTTTATCATTGTAATTTTAAAGATTTAAATCAACTCACAATTTCTCACACAGACATTCATCCACTTGGCAGAAGAGACTTCAGAAATATTAATGGAAAAGTTAATCTAACAAGTGGTCACTCTACACCCAGACAGGAAACCAGCATTGAGAAATTGCTACCAGTACTTTCCTATTGCTGTTCATCCCTCTATATTTGAAGTATTTATAATGTTCTCCAGACAGGATTTTTTAGTTCACCACCATCACCTTCCTTTTATTATATGAAAATGACATAACTGCTGTGAATAAGGTCAAGGTATTTCCCCCCTCGTTTTAAGGCACAATAGATGAAAATCCAAAGTTAGCAGGGGCAGATGCAGTCCAAATACAAACTGGGGAAAAAGGAAGGAGGCTGCAGCTGTGATGACATCATGTGCTAGGAGAGCATCACCCCTCCCTTCTGCCCTCTAGCCCAGGTTGGGTGTCAAAAGAAGAGCTAAATATTCCTGACTGCTGCACAGTGCTTGAGCTTCTCTACTGCTTTTAGAAAACACATTTGGTGAGAGACTCATTCATCTGAGGCTGCCATGAGGGATTGTAGAGCCACACTGAGAACATGGTACCACAGTAAGAAATCTTGAGTAGCCAGCATCATGGTATGAATTGGGGAACATGGACTAATGCTGCGTGACTAAGGTCCTCCTTAATAAACCCTTACCTGGGTATATTTTACTACAAGTTTCATCTGATTTCCTAAATATATAGAAAGCTTCCACAGTAAATGGATCATCACAAAAAAAAAAAAAAGTTGTCACAGAAAATGCTGATTCATCAACACAGATTCTTTTCTAAGTTCAGCTTGATTTGTTTTTCTGATGATTTTCAAATTTTTGGAAGCTAGAACATTGCTGTCTGAGATGCTCCGAGACCTTCACTAGGATGGGAGAGCACTGGCTGGGCAGAGAACAATAGAGCTTGTAGATATATGAGTCAAAGTATTTTATACATTGTAGAATCAGCTGTTAGTTCAAAGTAATTGTACAGTTTCCTATGTTAAAATGTGTTACTACCTTTTCATTGAGTTACTCTACATAGTTCCCTACCATTTCATCATTGAAAGATACATGTGCTTCCTTTGTTTGCTACAATGGCCCAAGTCTTTAATACGGAATTAAGATTATATGGTCCCTTCAAAGTAACAGATTGAACAAAAGCATCTGCCTTTAGCATTTTCATCATGAAACAATTTTGAGTAAATTTTCCCTTGAGCACTAAATGTATACTGCTGTATTGATCTTCTGGAGCTCGAAATGAACACATGATTTTCCCAAAGCCTGCTTGAACTAAATTATTATAAAAGACAAGAAAGTTAAAGCATTACATGTCCTTATTACTCTCCCCATTGACTTTCACTTCAGAGTAAGAAAATCTAGTATAGTCAAAATGTGCCCATCAAGGATTAGACAGTCTCAGGTAGCTTCTTCCAGCTATTGATTTGTCTTCACAAAATTCTAAAATTTAGTATTTTTTTGCATATTTTGGGATTTTTTTTGCAAGTTCCTTAGTATAGACTGTCATTTTTTCATTTAAATCAATCTGCCCATCTGTATTTATAAAGTGCTACCATGGGAACTATTAACTCGTAAAAATGTATTAATCTAGCACTATCAAAACTGCTCAGAGGTTTGGTTTGTTAGGCTTTTTCAAGAATTAGTGGCCAACATGATGATCTCTGTAATGCTTCTCTAGTATTTCTGGCAGCTTGCANAGATGCTCCGAGACCTTCACTAGGATGGGAGAGCACTGGCTGGGCAGAGAACAATAGAGCTTGTAGATATATGAGTCAAAGTATTTTATACATTGTAGAATCAGCTGTTAGTTCAAAGTAATTGTACAGTTTCCTATGTTAAAATGTGTTACTACCTTTTCATTGAGTTACTCTACATAGTTCCCTACCATTTCATCATTGAAAGATACATGTGCTTCCTTTGTTTGCTACAATGGCCCAAGTCTTTAATACGGAATTAAGATTATATGGTCCCTTCAAAGTAACAGATTGAACAAAAGCATCTGCCTTTAGCATTTTCATCATGAAACAATTTTGAGTAAATTTTCCCTTGAGCACTAAATGTATACTGCTGTATTGATCTTCTGGAGCTCGAAATGAACACATGATTTTCCCAAAGCCTGCTTGAACTAAATTATTATAAAAGACAAGAAAGTTAAAGCATTACATGTCCTTATTACTCTCCCCATTGACTTTCACTTCAGAGTAAGAAAATCTAGTATAGTCAAAATGTGCCCATCAAGGATTAGACAGTCTCAGGTAGCTTCTTCCAGCTATTGATTTGTCTTCACAAAATTCTAAAATTTAGTATTTTTTTGCATATTTTGGGATTTTTTTTGCAAGTTCCTTAGTATAGACTGTCATTTTTTCATTTAAATCAATCTGCCCATCTGTATTTATAAAGTGCTACCATGGGAACTATTAACTCGTAAAAATGTATTAATCTAGCACTATCAAAACTGCTCAGAGGTTTGGTTTGTTAGGCTTTTTCAAGAATTAGTGGCCAACATGATGATCTCTGTAATGCTTCTCTAGTATTTCTGGCAGCTTGCAAGAATCAATTTTTTTTTTATATTGCAACACATTGTTTTGCTTCAATAAAAGACTTCTCAATGATTTTTCAGTCTGTTTGCTCATACACTGGGGTTTTTGCTAACCCACAGCCATGAAGGCACAGCTCACACCTGTCTGCATGTTCTTTGCACAGTGCCCAGCACTGTGACACCTCTTCAGTTTTCTATTCATTTTATGCCCTTGATCTACTTTTAAAATGTGCTGTGTGATGCGAGTATAGCTCAGTGATGGCAAATCACCAGGTGCAAGAGAGATGCCACTATCTGTGGGGGTTTTTTTTTCTAATTGTTATTAGTATGCTAGATGGACATTTTTGTTTATTCCAAGTAAGCTTTACAGAAAACACTGTAATAAAATTTTACAATGTGGGGTTTAGAGCACAGATGTAGTATCACTGCAACCATTACTCCAGCAGCATCACCAATATTACTGTAGACACACCTGAGAAAAAAATTCCTTTGCTCATAACTTAATTCCTCAGCATCTCTCATTTTCAAATACACAGCCTTCTACAAAGGGGAGCGGCACCCTGGTGAAATTCTGAAGGGCAAAACCCTTGATGCTTTGCACCACCTTCTAGAGCAGACGTGTGGGAAGAAGCTGATGAAGTTCCCGTACTGTGTGACAGAATATTTCATCTAACCTGCATGTGTGAACATACAACAAATGCACAACAGGAAAGTATCTCTGCAAGTTCCCCATGGTACCACAAATTTATCCGAACCCTTGCAATATATTGTACAGTTATAATACAGAACATGTTTACAGATCTTAATTTTTCTTTCATTACTGTCTGCGTAATATACTCTCTACCCAGTGCATAACAAATCCCCAAACAAGCTTATAATATGCTTATGTAAATATTTTTTCAAAAGATTAATGCCTTCAGGTTTTTGAAGATTACTATTCATATTTTCACACCAATTTAAAGTTATATTTCCTACTTTTGAGGTAAGAAAAGCCTTTTTAATTATTTGCTGTTTACATTGAAAGTATTTTCCACTCTTAGATTTTGCATTAAAATTTCAAGCCACTGGTTTATCAAGATCTGCATTTTGTTGATTATGAGAAATTGCTTTCTCTTACACAAAAGTAAGTTATCTGAAGGGAGTCCTTTCAGGCTTTTCACGGGCAACATTTCCTTTTGACCACTTCCTTCCTTGAAACAGTCCTGCCCTCCTTGCCAACAAAGACAGACCTACTCCTGATACTGCCCTCTAATGATAGAAACCACCACTTCTTCAGCTTTTCCTTTCTTACACTGTCGTGTGGCAACAGCTGGTCTAAGAGGGCAGAGCGACAGAGAGGTTGCCATGGAGTCATGTCTGCCACCGCTGTGAACTCGGTGGTGCAGCCATTCCTGGCCAAAAGTCATCAGTGTTCCTGCCCCACAGTGACTCCCAGGGTTACTCCTCAGTGCCAACTGCAGAAGATGAGATACATGACTTCCTATTCACACAAACCACTCATCTAATCTCCTTTGCATCCGACTGGAAATTTAACCCAGCTGCCTCCTGGCTTCAATTTAAAACCAAAGGATAAACAACTGGCCAACAGATTATCTCATCACAGCTTATGCCCTGTGACTGCAGCAGCATTTCAGTTTGGGCAGAACACTTAGGCTACCCAGTGTCCAAAGCCCACTCCTGTGAGCAAGCTCTAACCTGATAGCTTAGGAAGGAACAGAGGAGATTGTGCAATAACAAGTTAGAGGACAAAGAGGATAAAAATCAACAGATTATGAATCAGGGAATTCAATTACCTTTTGAACTGTAAAAAAATGGCTATTTTATACAACTGGTCTCTCCCTCAAAAGACAAAATGCAGCCTTTATCCCAGGCAGTGGCAACAGTGCCAAAAGTACAAAGTGCACCGAGGATGTTACACGCCTCTTTGCCTTTTAACGAATCAACTGAATAATATTTATTTTTTAAATGGCTCATACTTACAGGCATTTTTCAAAGACTACCAGTTTGATAAGTGAGACTCAGTCCACTGCAGGGACAGCCAGCTTTTGTTTCCAGAGTGTGTGCCTGTCCACCCTGTGCAGAGCTGCCTCTTGCTGGCAGCCTCCTCCTCCAGAAGTTATGCTGGGCACAGAGTGACTTGGATGCATACATGAAAATTTAGCTCAATTCGAGATTCAACTTGGGCAACAAAAATAACATTCACAGACACCATCCTCTGCTGCCTAGCCTCCCAATTCTGATTTTAACTTTGCAGTGATCAACATAGATGTGATTTCTAAGAAATGGTTGTTTGCTGACTCAAAAACTCTTATTTTGCTAAACTACCCTTCAGTTCTATACAAGTTTAATCTGAGGACAGCTTCACTTGGTTTCCATCAGCAGTCATGTTGATGTAATTGGCGCTGAGGAGATTCAGAAAGGAAGCTCAAAGAACACATATGGTTTAATTGTGTGTGTGTGTGTGTGTGTGGTATTTCCAAGCATCCTGTGTTTCAGGTGGCACCTGTCTGCATCCTTGAAAATAAAAAGGCTCGTAACAATGTGGTGCTACAGCTGTGCCACTTTTCCTTAGGCCCTGATAGGAGTCCTTCTTTGTTTGTATGCAGGGACTCTGAACTGCTGCCTCCTGTCCTTATTTCCTATGCTACCAGGAGAGATGATTGTTTTGGTTTGGTTTGTTTCCATTTCAGAAGATGTGGTCACTTTTTTGCTACTATTACTATTGAGAGCAACAACTCTTCTAGTCCACGCTGGCATCATATGATGGCCAGAGATAAAGAATTCAGCTTCAGAAAATAACATGGATTCTTACAGAGTTCCAGGACTGGGGAGATGCCAAGCAGCAGCAAAGCGCAGGCTTCACCTCAGGATGTTGTAAATTGCAGCAGGCAGCCTGTTCTCATTTAGCCCCAGGTTTCCTCTCAGTGAAAATATTGAGGGGTTTATATTGAACATCAGGAGGTATCAAGTAGGTATAAGCCAGAAGAGTTCCAGTATTAAACATGATAGATCAGTGCTCATTTAGGGCCTGACTTTGTGTGTTGTCTTACTTCCTACTAATGAGATGTTTGTGCAGCACCCCTTTTCTGACACCACCCTTCCCCTTTTTCATTATAAGGTGCAGTAACAGAAAAGCAATAACATTTGCTGCTTCCCCAAGACAGAGAAGAGGTAATTTTCACCTTTTTCCAAAGATGTAAACAGAGAAAGAGAAACGTCTCCAGCCTTGGGCTTCTTTCTGAAATCACATCTTAGGGCATTTTGGTACCATCCACAAGCCCATCAGCAGATTGGGGCTGCGCACAGTTCCCTCACTGTGTGAGGTTTTCCCAGTTTCACTTTTTCACAGTAAGTATTGGAAAGTAAATCTGTGAGTCACACCACAGAGCGGGCCCGATGACAGCCTGACTAATGGTGCTTTGACAACATCCAATAGATTTTACAGAGATTAAGGTCTCGTCAGAAATTTGTCAGCAGTAGTTTAGAAAATACTTACTGAAGATTTGCAGAGTTAACTCTGTGGGTGTTTGCTGTTTGGCTATGTACATAAACAAACAGCTGGCACAGCTGGAATGAAATCAGTGAAGTTGTTACTAATTTAGACTCTTTGGGTATGTCTCTGCTGCAGGCACAGAAATGACTGTGCTGGAGTATACTGGTACCCCAGCTATTTTTAAACTCCCTAGTCTGGTACTGGAGAAAACCAGCTACAGCAGCACAGAGCTCCTCATGGATTCATTTACCCAGCTTTTTGGCTAAATTTTAGTGCCAACAGGATTAGCTAAACCCTTTTAAAGAAAAGAGATACAAAGGACTCGATTCAGCAACAGTCTGATTCAAAGAGAAAACACACAGTTGCTCACACTAGGAGCTGTGACAGGCTACACAGATGAAGACAAGAAACTGAAATTTGCTGTAGTGGACAATAAGGAGGCAGGGAGCCACTAAATGAAGGGCTGCTGTGGGGAAGGGTCTGGCCTTCACTGTGAATCCTTTATGTCATTGAAAATGGAAAACCTCACATGGAAAAGGAGACTTCTAATAATAGAGTCACCGAGGTAACGTGCAATAGAAGGAGGAGGGATTGTGTCTAGACTTATTTATCTGCAAAAAGCTTTATGTGCTGTGAGAGTTCTGACTTACTGCTTCTGGATGACTTTTCTAACTTAAGTGTCAAAGTTCAGGGACCTCAGCATTAGCTGGCAGAACTATCCCTTTGTTTGTAATAATTTCTTATCAACGGTGACTTTTTTTATGCATGTCACTCTTGCTTGTTAGGACTTGGTCAGACAAGCAGGACAGGCAGTTGCCCAAGGCAGTCAACTGCTCACTCTGTGGTAATTTAGGGCTAAGAAGGATGTAGTCCCACTTACCTAATAACCTATTGACCTATCCTAAATCTTAGATTTATTCTTCCCCATAGCTTGAGAGTCTTCTTGAGAGCTTAAGATTTAAAAGTGCAATAAACAAAAATGTAAAATATAAACCAAAACCATCCAGTAAACTTCAAACATCCACCACGAGCCACAGTGCTTGCTGAGATCGCAATCTGTCGGAACAGGACTAGCAGAGAAACAGCTGCTTGCAAAAGACTGCTTTCTTGCTCAGAATATTTAGGGCCATGGTTAAGTCATGGATCATGGCTAGGTCTTAAAAAAAACTAAAGTGAAGATTAAAGAGCTCTACATTAAGAAGCCTCCTAAAGCTATTCCAGCCAAGCCCAAAGGGGATGACAGTAGAAAATGTATCCAACTATTAACTGGAGAGAAGCACAGTCCCTACAGTGCACTGAAGAAAGAGTGAAGAATGTCATTGCTACAGCACACAGTGCGAGGCTGCCAGGCTCTAATGAGACAGGCTGCCTAACGGGGGAAGGATATGGGAGATGTTCAGCAGGAGTAGGCCTCGACCTTGGAACTGAGCCCAAATTCTGCAGTGGAGAGTAATAATGAGAAAGGCAAGATCAAAGGAGACAGCTCTAACAAAGAGGTGAAAGAGATAGGTAAAGACACATGAGCACTTACCAAGTACTTGGATTCTCAGTCCTTTGCTTTAGGCTTGACCTCCTGTTCTCCCAACTCTCCTCCCATGTCTTAGTGAGCCTGAGCCCAGTGAGCAGGGACATCCCGTAGCCGAGCCGGACGGAGCCCACGCTGTGTACCATACGCCTGCTGGATACATTCACAGCCATTATGCATGGGTAATTTTTATTACCCAGGGGCATTTCTCTTTTACATATCCCTAGCTACAATTTTACTGAAATCATTTTCTTTTTTATTGGCCTCTTACATTGTTAGAGTGCCTGTGATTTCCCCAAGGTTATATGATGAATGACAACACATCATACAAAGACAAAATACAGGCATTTGCCAACTATAAAATGCATTTTTTTTTCATTTGATATCTTTCCTTTTCTTGTGAAACAATGATAAGCAGCCTTGATGGGATGAACAGTACAAATAGAAGTTTAACAAGCACTCTTTTGAATCCAGGATCACACAAAAAATAGATTCAGTAAAGATAATAGATTTCTAACTAACACAGTGGACCTTCATAAAATGGATTAAACATTTTAAAGAATTTCAAATATATTCAGCTGGATTCAATCCTGAAATTAGTTGTGTCTGGGCAGCCAGCTGGGTCCATGAGAGGTTCCACTGACTTTGGTAAAATCTGTGGGAATGTAGACACATAATCTTTAATCTCTACACTATCAAATCCAGGCTCAACTCCTCAGCTTCTTCAGGATCTCCTTTTTCCCCTCCATTTTCCCTAGACCTCTCACACAGACCAGGCAGCACAGACACCCTGCCAGTCACCCAGGAGCAGGCAGTGTGCCCCTTTCCCTCCCACTCTCCCTTCTCCTCGTGAGCATTTGATAGCAGCAATAGCTCCCGGCCAACCCCATGCAGGAGGCAGCTTTTGTACAAACAGTGTTTTCTGTTCCAACAGGCATTCCCAGCTGCTGCCGGGGAAGAGGACATGAATATTATCGCTTTTCTGGCTGAAGCTTTGTGATCTTAGCCAAGCTTCAATCTGACCAATAGGTCTTTCCTTACAAAGCCTCAGAAGAGGTAGCAAGCAATGTGCAAATGTCCACAGGCAGGTACCTGGCGTGCCAGTGCTGCTGTACGTGCAGATGAAAGGGACTGAGGGATGTTCCCTGAAAGACAGCATCGATCCAAGCGTGTGAACAGACGCTTCCTCTCAAACACATGCAGACTGTATGGGCAGCAGTCACCTCACCTTAAAGAAAGAAACTCAAATTCAGATTAGAAAAATAAAATAAAAGAGAGATGATCAATACTATTTTCATATGTTAAACTTAAAAAAAAATAATCCAGCTATCAAAAAATCTGCAAGGTAACATTGCAGGCTCACTGGCCTGAGGTATTTTGGTGGTAGCATGGTAGGATACAGGAATATCAAGTGCCCCAAACACTACAGAAATCCATCAAATACTGTATGTCTACCAATGCATACCTATCCATCTACCTATCTGTACAAAACTGGAGGGAGTCCAGATAGATAATTTTATCTTGCTTTCTTCAGTCCTGGCTTGTGCCCAAACAGATATGCTGAGGATGATAAGCTGCCATCTCCATTACTTCTATCCCACTTTTTCAAGACCCAATCCAAAACTCAGTGAGGTTCATTGAAAGACTTCTGACTGACCCAAGGCTTTGGTTGATCCTTGCACCTTAATTGCTTCTCTTACCAGAATGGAAAAAGATAGTCTCTTGTTAAAAACAAAACAAAAGAAAAAACAAACTGCAAGATAAGAAAACCAGCAGAATATAATTTCAAAGCGTCATATGGAACTACCAGGGGTTTAAAGAGAAGGACTAAGTAGAACACATAAATAACACATAACCCAAAAAGGGCATAGAAACAAATTATGCACCTGAACTTGTGAACTCAATCTTTCCACTGTACTATCATATATAGAAATGACATGACTGATGGACTTGAAAGTTACATTTCAAATATCGTAGGTGAGATTACAGAAAGCATCCAAACTATTTCTAATACAATGGAGGTGTGAGGCTGATTATAATCTTGGATTAACAGATGATAATTGCAGATACAAAAAGACTTTTAAGTCTTTAAGCAAAGAACCTGCAGAAGAAATAGTTATTATTTGAGAAGGCACTGGAGCAATCTACCCCACAAAACAGATAAGACTTACAGTGTAATATTGTTAAGGTTTTCAGCCAATGTACATACTAAATGAAAAATAGAGAATCAGATTGCTTAAGGAGTAATGGAGAGATAAAAGGACCGACGGTTTTATTGCGAGCCACTGGTTAGATGTCACAGATACTTCCATCACTGAAATGAAATAAATGTATTCACTATTCCAAGTAGTGAGCAGAGAAAGAGTGATGTAATTAAGGGTATGCTCAGACATGCAGTGGCAAACCTCTGCTGTCACTCAGAGGAGCCAACAGCCAGTCAAGCTGTTCCACACAGCGCATTGGGGCACGGGTGCAGACTCCCCCCACGCAGTCAGCTTGAAGGGCACACATAACCAGTCCCTCAGCTCCCTCACACAGCAGTGCTAACTCTGGTGTTTGCACCCATCTTGCAAATAAAGGATTTGTGACTATGCACTTTGAAGTATCTGTGCTCTTCTGGAAGACCACGTGTGCTTTCAGGGTAACAGAAAATGTATAGCAAAGCACAAGTTTTGTAGACAAGTTGCAGATGCGAATCCCAGGTGCTACAGCATTAGGTGGCAAGTGAAAAGGATCCAAATGTACTAACTATAAAGTCTCATGATTGATCTAATGTTTTGTGCTTGAAGTAGGCTTTTATATCCAAAATTCTGCCAATCATATATGAATTGCTGACAAAACTATGAAAATCAAAAGTGAAGGTTTAAAAATGTAAAGTTTTTCCTGAGTGATCATAATATTGATAAACTGATGGCCCACATGATACAAATACACAAGCCTCCCCATTCCAGGTGCAAGATTTCTGTCCTCGCCTACATGTACATAACCATGGTTGACTCTCCCATCCATGTTCATAGAATCATAGAATCATAGATATTAGGGATTGGAAGGGACCTAGAAGATCATCTAGTCCAACCCCCCTGCCCGAGCAGGATCACCTAGACCAAGTCACCCAGGAACAGATCCAGGCGGGTTCCTTTGATTAAAACTTCAATATCAGTCAGAGAACGATCCAGCATCATTCTGACAGACCTTTGCTGAGAGAACTTAGACACCCAGTGTTGGATCATTTCTCAAAGCCCCCAAGTCGTTCACCAGACTTTTTTTCAGTCTACAAAATAGTGTCCTTTTGGTTACATACAGCAATGATTAAGAAGTATTAAATCTTGATTTGTCACAAAAAGGCTCTATGATTTCCAAAACCCTTCCTACCTCTGGCACTTGAAAAAAAAATTTTATTTATATTCAACAGCCTCCATTTAAACGGAGAATCCTCCTGACAAACTGGTGGCAGAGCAGTGCAGGAGCACATACTGAGGATTTGTGTAGAACTAAGAGATGTTTCTCTCCCACATGCAAGCTTTGGGAGTTTAAATTCAAGCATGGCATTTATTCACATGTGGACAAATGTGGAACCTGATGAGAGAAAGCTAACTGAAAAATACAAGTTTAAAATAAGACTCTAATCTTACGTGCCCAGGTGAACCTCTTGAATGTGAGAGATGCAAGTTCAATCCCTTTCTGGGGCAAAGAAATCCCTTGCCCCCAGCCAACACCCCTTCATAAGAAGCAAATGCAAGTGGAATGAATTTTCCTGGGGACAACTTGTGGTAGAAAGGAAGACCCCTGCAGACCCCATCTCCTGCTCTGTGCCTTGCCTATTCCTGCAGTAAGAAACAGGACCCATGTTGAGACAATCTGCCTGAAAATCCTGACTAAATGCCAATTTCTCCTGAAATCATTCCAATCTCCTAAAAATATTTTAGCAGTATCTCAGTTGGAAGTGATTCCTTGTGTAGTTTTCTAAGCACCAAGATGACATCTCTACTAAGGACAGAGGCTGTGGACGTTACTCAGGAAAACATCCCCCCAGTGTAACTGTGCCAAGACTGCCAGACCACAATGTAACACCAGGGCTTTCTTTACACTAGCTAATGGGGGGATATGCACATGGCATTGCTTTAGTTATTTCCGAGGGTCAGTAGCTGTAGCTTTGTGGACCAGAAGAGAGCTCCAGATCATCCCATTAAGGTCAGAGAGTTGTCAGCCAGTGGGTGCAAACAGCCTGCTGGGAAACTCCTAATCCACCCAGTGCTGAGCCCACCTGTCATGATGTTGGTCATGACATACTGCTCAGAACTATGCACTGAGCAATCAAATACCTCCTGCTTCAAATGAACCATCTCAATTCCAGCACCTGAAAACATTTTGGAGATAGAGTTAAAAAAAAAATAAAATAAATAAATAGAGCTTGTTTTAACAAATACTGAAAATTTTTAGTCCTAGCAGATTTGCAACGAAGTCTTAAAAAAAAAACAAAACAAAACAAAACAATGTAGCCCCCAAACTTCAAGACTATTGGAAGTGATGCTGATTTTCAGTGTTGTTTTCCTGCTGAGTTTCTGTTTAAATCTAGGCTTAATACATTTTTCCCCCATAAACCGAAGTCACAGCCCAGAAACTAGGAAACCTCCTCATCCAGCTTCCTGCTTAAATCAAGCCTTCTGGATACAGTTCTTACTTTCAAGAAAAAATAACATGTTAACAGTGACAAATAAGACTGAGATCAATGCTTCATTAAGGACAGACTTCTGTTACAAACTGCACAGATTATTTAAAATCATGCCTTTGTGTCTAAATTAAAATTTTCTTTTGAATAGTATTTTTGGACAGAAAGGGGGATGCATTCTCAGTGTGTGGAATCCCTGTCGAGGTACCAAAAATATAGCAGGAGCTGTAGAGAAAAGTATGCATTCTTATATTAAAGCTATTATTGTGACCAGAGCTCGCACATGCAGCACAGCACATACACTTGTAGCTATTTCTATTTCCATTCAGATATGTTCTGTAGCAAAAGCAGCTCTTGTCCTTGTAGCCACTGCAGTAGCATTGAAGAACTTTTAAAACAGGAGCAGGCAGAAAGGATTTCATTTTTCTTACCTCAGCTGCATGTTCGTACCTTTCCTCTTGAGAAAACAAAAATTCTGCACTTGCAGTTGTTTGGAAACTAACGCTTTAGAAACATTCCTAAGTAGAAGTTATTTTGTTTATCCACATTTACAGTATATTTATGGTGCAACCTAAGTTTAGATGTCTCTGAACAAGGTAGCCTGTCTGAGACATCTGCATCTGACAGGGTAGCAAATACTAAGTTACGTGCACTTAGGCCACACAGGAGCAGTTATGGCAGTTTGCTCAGGAGGAAGCCATTTAAGATCAGGTTGTACTGAAAAGCTGTGTAGATTTCAGAGTGTAAAGCCACCAGACGTTTACATTTTGACTTACTTACAAAAGGCATATAAGATATTAAGTGTAGCTAACTGCTGATACAATTGCCACCATCAAGCCTCTGGTCTCCTGATGCAAGGGCATGACTTGCCCAAACAAACAAACAAACAAACAAAAAAGGGCTCTCCAAAAAATGTGTTCTCAGGGATGGAACACTTCATTTTGTATGTTTTACTGCTCCACAACAATAGAAAAGCCACAATTAAGAGAGACAAAAGGACCTGTGTGGTTTGAGGATGGCTGCTTACACACAAAACTCGGGCAATTGCATGGAGGTGAGTAGGGCCACAAATCATTCCCCTGCTTCAACAGGGTGGCATTGCAGCTGATGACCAGCCTGGAGCATCTCCTGGGCTTCATGAACTGCTCCTTCCACTAGTGACACAAAAAGACTTCTGCTCAAAACACACACAAAATGTTGGGGAGCAAGGCTGTAGAAAGGCATTTTCTCTCTATGTGGATGATACAACTACACCATCCTGCTTAAATAGCTTAGTGCATGCACAAAATCTGGTTTCATTTTAAAAGCCTGATTGAGAATTCTATCAGAACATGGAAATTAAATGCATGAACATAGTTTCTCTGCAAAACTGGCACATGTGCCAAAAGCCTCCTATAGATGTGTTCCTGTGCTGAATTCTCTCTTGAACTTTTAAAAACTAGAGCTCTCAATTACAAGTTTCTGACTTCCATTCTGCTATACTTACAATATTTGTGCAGATCATCACAGAAAAAAAAATTACATTTTTTAAAAAGTAATGACACAATGTGGCATGATCACACTCCTACTGATTACAGGCTAGAACACTAATAAGAGTATTTAAATTTTCTCTGTGGAATCTCCGAACAGAGGCCAAAAGAAGGACAGAGGAAGAGGATGAAATGCAGATCTGAAAGCACAGCACATCCTGCTTTCTCCCTGTGTGAAGATTAGTGGCCCAACAGGCCCCAGTGGAATTGCTGCACAGTTTTACGCTGCATCAGGAGGAAGAGAGCAAAGACTATTAGGAAGGAAAGTGCCATTTGGATTTGTGTAGTAGGAAATAATATACCTCAAAAGTTTGTGAATTTAGGATATAATTCTGCCTTAGATTATGATAATGTGAAAAAATAGTTCTTTCTTGTTTCTCGTGGATTTAAGACACTTCCAGCCAGACTCTGAGGAATCAGATGCTCATTGTGGGCAGTTGAGGGGGTGTTTCCAGCTCTGCCAGTTATATTCTTCATGAGCTGCTTCTCCTTTCACACCAACCCCCACCCCCATTTTCTCTCCTTTGCACATATGCATACAAGAAAACAAACATTCTTATTCTTTCTCCACAATACTGCATCAGTTTGTTACTTATGTGGAATAATGGAGCCAAGAGGCCAGAAGTTTAGCTTCACTCCACAGCACAGAGATTGGGAAATTATAAATTTATGGCAAATCATGAAGTGTTATCCTGCAAACTGAAGAAGGTGCAAAGCAGAGCCATCTGGCAGTCTCTCCTTTCTCCCTCTGAATTGCTGTTTCATTTCAAGATCAGCCTGTGTTTTCCATCAAAAACTGGGAACCCATAGGCCATGGTCTGGGAGTAGGTGGCATGGTGGGGGGAGAAGCTTGAATTTTTACTTGATACTTTATTTTGTGTTGATTTACTTCCAGTCTGCTGCTTCTGATCAAACTCACAGAGAAGCTGGCAGCCAGCAGGTAGACAGTCATCTGGTCCTTTGGACATGACCACCAATGCTAGTGTAGTTGGGAAGCAAGATTGAACCCCAATATTTCCTGGACGTCCTTCATGTCTCAAGGCCATGAAACCACTGCAATCAGTCTACTGCAGGAGACCCTCCTCTGGGGAAAAAAAAAAAGCAGCACCCTTCCTCCCAACTCAAAGCTGTAGCTATGTTGACTTTTGGCTCCATATTACTGCATTTGCACAAACAAGCTACTGCAGAGAAGTGTGAGCACAAATCCATCTCTTTTGATGAAAGAGGTGTTTTTTTTCTCTGTGTGGGAATGTGATTGTTTAGGCTTTGTTTGAACAGAGTTCATGGATAAGCACAGGTACCCATGACAACGCAGCGCGCACAGGCCAGGATGTTCTACATGGGGACAGACAGGTTCGGACAGCCACAATGAGGAGGATCTTCCAAATGAGGGATGACAGCAAATCACTTCCATCTATGATGTAAAAGGAAACCTTGCCATTTCATTCTACATACTTGATCTGCTCTAAGTGCCTTCCCATTTGTCAATTAAATAAATCACATTTTTACTTTAAGGATGCTTTTCTTACAGGTAAGTGGAAAAGGCTTGTTTCCTTACCAAGCAGGAGAACTATATTGGCTATAGGAATGACAACAAGGCAACATTTTTACCACCTAGCTAACCCCAGGAAAGAAAAGAAAATAGAAAGATAATACATAAAGTGGCTCTGAGTTTGCTTTGTTTGCTGTTCTTACTCTGCTCATTTCTGTTAGCAATTGAAAATTCTTGATTCTTTAGGGGTGAAATACTGGCTCAACTAACAAAGCAGATCTACACTGTAGCCATAGACCTGACCCACTATTTCACTCTGCTGGGCATCATTCCCTTCTGTAGGTGAGGACTGCAAAGTCGGAAGAGAAAAAAAAATGCATGAAGACAGGGCTATGTCCTTTCCTTCTCCACCCCTTTTCCAATGTGCAACTACCAGAAGAACTGTTGTGGTCCATCCTTTGGACAGGTCCTTGAGAAGATACAGGAGATGAAGGTATGTACTGCCATGCATTTGCTTCTAAGTCACAGAGGACTTCCTTTATATCTTAGTTCCTTATCTCTTCCACAGAACAACTACTTAAAAAAAAAAAAGCAAAACAAAATAACAACAACAAAAACCAACTGCAAGCCATGAATTCTTGATCCAAGTGAGACTTGCTCTCATGTCAGAGACTGCATCACAACATAAAAAGGACACATTGTGATGTGCTCTTTAAATGCTATGGAAATATTGCCCCATACCATTTTTGAAATTGTATCTTCCAATATTTTGCAGCATCAAAACTGGTAACTAGTCAAAACCTTCCATCTTCATTTGGCAAAGCTTCCACTGAAGGTAGCAGAGTCAATGACCAATTTTGCCTGACTCAGCCTTAAATGCTGTGTATATTAAAATGGAAAGGAAAGCAAAGAGATGCTGTCAGTTAGCATCCTAGTATTTGGGTACAAAATTAAGAATCAAAGTCTTTTCTGAAATTAGAGAAGACACGAACTCTTAAGAATAGGGCAGAATCTACCAGCAAAACATACAAATGAGTTCTGAAAAGCTATTTCTATTAATAATGAGCCATCAATCCATCTGGAGAAGATTTTTTAATTCTCGGGGGCATTTACAGGCTAATAACTAAATCTTATTGGGTAACAAAGGAATGAAGGAACAGAAATCTTCAAGGCATCAGCTACAGTAAATGGAAGCAAATGGAAAGACAGAATCACAGAATGTTAGGACATTCACAGAAATATTTTTTTCAGCAAGCAGTTTGCTATGAAGGATCTACCAAGGGCATAAGGTAAAACTGAACACTTCAGGAGTAAACCTAACAGTGACATACATCTATTTGGACATCTAGCAATACATAGTCAAAATGAGCAAACAAATTCATGAAGAATCTGATCAGCTTAATAATTTGGCCTACAGAATTTCAAAGCCACAACATGCACTGGTGAGTCAAGGTAATGTGAATTAAGTGTAGTTCTCTGACATACTACTACAGAGGAATAGAAAACTGCTCAGCTCATATTCGACAAATAATTGATCTGAGAAGTTATTTGATTTATCTGGAATAAGGTATATAATGATTCACCTTCCTTCTTCCCATCTTTATATTCAGCTTATAGAGCTGCATAAATGACTAGTGAATATATTCATTGAACATTTTATTGGATCGATTTTTTTTAAATGCTTACAGACATCAAATGTTTCTTCCTTTTCATTTTCTTGCTCATGTCATGCTGCTACACTGAAAGTTACAGATGGCCAGGAGCACAGGAATCAGTTCCTTGGGGAGCCTTCAGCTTTCTTGGTTACAAACAACAGCAGCAAGCACCTCCTTCTTGGCAGCTAGGAGAAGACTTACAACACACCGGTGGCATCCCTGACTCCATCCATCAGGATTATTCCCCTTTTACGCTAGGAATACCCAAACCACTGCTACAGTCTTGCAAACAAGAGAAAGCATATTTACATACTGACAGAGCCTATTCTAGTGTCTGAAATTTTAAGATGCTTAACTCTTTGCATTTATTTTTAATGTTGCTCTGTGCAAAATCAAAAATAGTAAAATTCTTTCTGTAAAGGTATTTCAGTAAAAGCTTTGCTGTTGAGATGAGAAGATGTCTGTTGTTTAATCCCCCACATCTTTGCTGTATTTTTCCTGCTGTTCTTGTTGCATTCTGTTCCTTTGCTACTGGCTCAGTAGAGCAGAGCATGATGCTACTAGTTGTCTAAATATATTTTGGGGGGAAAAAGCATACCCCCTACAAAGCCCTAACTAACAGGATTGCTGTAAACCCTGAGGTGCTGCAGCATTGCCTCTGTGTGTAGGTGTCCTGAGCACACGGCAGACACAGCAAAGCACCAAGAACATAAATACTACTGCAGACTTCAGGATCAAACTCAGTTAAAGTGTAAGCAAGTGTAACTACATCCAAATCAGGAGCTGGGCCCGCTTTTCCCAGTACGGTTTTCTGCCAAATATGTGTACCAGCAGCCAAGGCTGGCCAGCCTTCCAGAAGGACCTGCTGGCCAACAAGGAGGGACTGTGCTGGCAAGCTTGGTAAGCCAAAACCTGCTGTTTCACAAACACTGATGTTCAGCAGCAGTGTTATTGCTGCCATTCACTAGGGTCTAGGAGGTCTGTACTTCTTGGAAAGAGCTCAAAATGTTGAATTCCCAAACAAGTGACATGTTTGCATGACATAGGCAGACATCACCTTTCCTCTGTAGGGAGCAAGGAAAGGACCAGATCAGAAGCTGGAACTTCAGCAGCAGGAAAGGTCCCCTGAGATTCCCCTCTGAAGCCCTAGCACAGCAGGTACTACACATGGAAGCTTGCAGGCTGTGGAAAATTAAACAGCAGTAGAAACCTTACCAAAGCTCAGCTCAAAATTGGTGAAGATTGTGCAATGCCCTTTTTTTCTGCTCTGCATGGCAGATATTACAAGTGACATTGGGTCAAATCCTGAAACAGATAAAAGCTCAGACTAACTATTCTCCCACACAGATCCTACTTGAAATAGAGAAATCAGAGAAGGGGAACAAGTAATAAAACATACTCCAAATGCCAAAAGTCATCCCCCAGCTACCGCTGAGCCAGAGGCACAGATTAAATTGCCATGACACGCAAAGAGCAACAGCATCACTAGAACAAGCAATCCAACTTGAGTGTTTGATATTGCTTAATCATAATGAAAGATGTTCAGCCTGTCTACTGTGTGCCCCCCAATCAGAGATTCTTCACAGTTTTACAGCAGGCTTACTCATCTTTCTTCCTAAAACAAATAATCTCTCAGTCTCATTGTAAACCACCAGTGACACTTAGTATTCTGATCACTCAGTGCAAGTCCACCTGGTATACAGTTTTAAATCCAGGCGCTGTTATATCTATGCATTTTCACTAGCTTCATGGTACAACACAATAGTGCTATTCAGCAAGAGGTAAATCTAAATTCCAATCCTCAACTGATGAGGTTTATATAGGTTTGTGATTTTTTTTAGACTTTCACACATCTTGAAACCACATCTGTCAGAACACGTTAACTAAACAATAGGACACTTAAACACTTGCTGCAATATCACAAAGCTTTTTCTTCCTCCCATTTCACTGGTTACAAACCTTTTTGATCTTAAATGCTGAGAAAGCATCATTGAAAAACTCCCTACTGTCTGGTAATGTCTGGAAAACACTATTTATCCTAGACAGTTTATCAATGTGTCATTTAGCTCAAGAATATTATAGAAAAGGATGAAACACAGCAGCTCCAGAGGGACTTTCAGAAATCCTGACAACATCCCTACTTGGCTCCTGGCTTGCCTGCCCCCATGTAGCCACAAAAAAGAATGCTACCAAGATTTTTATTTGGCTGCCATATAGATGGAATTATGCAACACACCCTTTTCCTTAGCACGGGATGAAATCCCTGATCCTACTTCCTCTGAGCACAAGGTGTGATCCCAGAACAAGAGGGATCAAAAAGCACACGGCACTTCAGCAGTAAAGGGGAGCAAAATATGGGGTCTGCTTGAAGGACCACTAACATCATATGGAGCTTTTGTAGGAACATTTTTGTGGTTCTTCAAGCTAAAGTCATTGATAAAAATGTAAGGACAGATGTCAGTCCAGGTCTGCCTAAGGTACCAGGTCTAAATGGCATACTGATAAAATGGTAATAAATTCCTGTATTTCTGGAGGCTCTTCTTACACCCAACTTGTCTCACCATTGTCCCACTCTTCTGGTTGTAGGTACTGCCCATGCTTGCCCATTAGCCACCCTAGCAAAGAGCAAACTTTTGATTCATGCAACTCCTTGGTTTGATTTATAAAGCTATCTAACTTGTTTTCTTGCTAGCGTATCTCAAGTAACCTATTTGTCTTTTTATCACAGCATCTTATCTGCCCCTTATTTGCTGTAGCTATTTATCACAGAGTTACAATAATATCTATTCCTCTACCATTATTGATGCAGATGCCTCCACAGTCAAAACCTCAGCTTCGTCATGGGCTGGCCATCCTGCTGCAAGGCTGACAGGACTGTGGAGCAGCAGAAGCACTGACCAACAACCCCACAGGGCAGCGTCACACACCTCCCACCTCTGCCTGGTCATTTTGCACAAGACACCTCAGGCAGAACGCCTCCAATTTGCTCTGTACACCACCAGGCATGGAGAGATGCCCCACCATGCCTGTGCACCCAGAGATGAGCAAAGTAGTAAGAGTACCCCCACCCTGGGCCTTTCCTGCACCTGACGAGACTTCACCTGACTCACATTCTCTACCTTAGCTTGTCTATTGCAAATGAGTTATACAGGTATTTTGCTGCATGACAGGAGATTTACAAGGCTCAGATCATTCAGCATGTAGAGTCCTCTAGAGATGCACCGAGTTTTATTACTCTATTGCCAGTGATTAAATAGTTGTGGTTATTTCCAATCAAATACCATGCTGTTCTGTAGCAATCAGACAGCTTTTTGTGGTTGGTTTTGGGTCCCATTTGCTAGTTAACATCAGCTTTAATCTTTACCAGATTTCATTCTATCAGGACTTTAGCTTTCCTAACCTGATCCCTGTCTGCTCAGACAATTTTGCTGTATTCCTCTCCAGCCTACCTCTCTTTGCTTCCACCCTTTGTAGACTTCCTTTATATGCTTGAGTTTGTCCAGGAGCATCTTTTCATCCATGCAGGCTTCCTGGTGGTTTTGCCTGACTTCTCTTTGTTGGGATACATTGCTGCTGAGCTCAGAGGAGGTGATCCTTGAATACTAACCAGATTTCTTTGGGCTCTTCTCTCAAGAGCTTTGTCCCATGGTACTCTGCCAAGCAGATCCCTGAAGAGAGTGAAGGCTGCTCCTCCGGGTAGTATCTTGAACTCCACCATTTCACAGTCACTGCAGGCAAGGCTTCCCTGGAGCATCACATTTCCCATTAGCCCTTGTGCACAAATACATATGTGCACACACATATGCACGCACAAACATTCTGGGGTGGACAGATGTTTCAAAGTGTGGGATCAGTAAAGTGACTTTCATGTATTAGTTCTCCCAGTCAGAGGGGCCTTGTGGTGTGTGCTGGGAATGCAAAGCATGAACACCTTCAGAGCCTTATTCTATATAAAAACTGGAAGTTATATAAAACTAAAATCCATCTAGCTGTGTGTTCTCATTAAGAGATCACTTGAGGTTTCTCTGAAATACAGAGATGACAGTTTTGCCACCCTGAAAAAAGCCAGCAGGCACATAGAAACAGGCTGTCTAAAATGCCCTGCACTTTCACCAGCTGGGTGGTGCTTCAGTGGTTGCCTCAGGCACCAGGACCTGCTGCAGGCAGAGCAGCAGCCCCTCAGGCAGTGCCTTCGACCACACGCTGCCCAGACATGTGTTTTGGAACAAAGCTCCTGGCAGTGGCTCCTTCATGGTCTGAAGCCAGGGTGTTATTTCTAAATGGATGCAAATAGCTTAAGCATACATCTTTCAAATTTCTATTCGATTTTCTGTAATGATATGAATTCTCATTAGCCACAGAAATAATTGCTTCACTCCTTTTCCCATGAACATCACTATATGTTGATAGCCAGAAGTAGCGAGTTCCATGCACTTACCACATTTTTAAAAATTACTAGTTTTTACATTGTCTTTCAGTACAACTTAGTATTTCTAACTCCTTTTAAAATAGCAAACAGGAATAAATTTGACTTCAAATTCTAACTTACACATTATCTCCTACTAGATTTCTTCAAAACTAGTTAGCCTTGACCCTATAACCCTGTCTTCACACAGAAATGTATCTAATTATTAGCAATCCAATTTCTACCAGATCTATCGGGGGCAGAAAAATCTTAAAATGGGCAAATGACAAGCATGAAAGGAGAAATAAGAAATAAAATGAGGTGGAGGGGTTAAAGTAAAGAATGATATGACAGAGGTATGGGGAGAAAAACACAGGGCAAGAGTAGCAGTACTTTATTATTTGTAAACGTTTTATTAGTTTTTTTCCAGCTCAGGCACCAAGTAGCAGAAATGAGGCAGTGAAAGTAAAATAAAAAAAAATAAAAATAAGAAAAACTCCACAAGATTTTGGAATGAATTCTGGTCAGAGGAGCTGGGAAATCAAGAGGAGAAAGAAAACAGTATTTCCTAAATGGAGAAAATGATATTGTAACCAGGGAAGACTCCTGCCCACCTTCAAGGCAGACTAAGTTCTTACCCAAAGATACAGCTGCTCCAGGCACATGTTCCCTGAGGAGGCTGCCCTTGGCAAGGGCAGTGTTCAAACCACCTTCTCTCTCTTCAGCTCATACATCAAGACTCATGTTGAGCCCTGGGTTATCTCATAAAGTGAAGGGCTCCTACAGAATGAATATCACTGGACTTCTGTGGTGAATACATATTGACTAATCTAATGTAGGCAGCAAATGCAGGCAGAGCAATTCCAGAGCATCTTCCAAGGCATAGGGAGTTTTTGATACATGGTAAACAACAACAACAATCAAACAAAAAAAAAACAAAAAAAAAAGGAAAAAAAGAAAAAGATTAGTATACATTAAAATCTGAAAATCCTCCATTACTTCCCACTCCATGCCTATAATCCCTCAAGGACCAAGGAATCATTACAATCTTGGGATACAGAAGGCTCCCATGGGAATTTGCTGCAATGCTGAGAATGGCTCAAATATCTAAATACCTTCCAGGCTGACCTTCCCTCAGCCAGCCAGGAAAGCTGGGGACTGCACTGGCATTAGCACACGTGCCATCTGGGGAATGCAGCTTCCCCACACAGAGGGTGAGAGAGCTCTCATGGCAGATTCTCTGAAGGGAAGAAGAATAAGACTGGACTGGGACACTGAAGGAAGGATCCTGCTGTAGTTGTGAAAGGCCAAGGGCTGAAACTAGAAGAGCGCTGTCAGGGCCTCTGAGATCGTCTCCTTTAAATCCTTCATAAAGATTTCCTCATGTACTGTCTGAGCCCACAAAAATTGAGATGTTAGAGAGATGCAGATGGCAGGTAAGAGGAGAGGTCAGGTCTGAACAAGGAGAAACAAAAAGCACTATTTTATCTGCAGCAGAAAAGCAGTGGGATGCTTCAGGTACTGAGTGACCTGACTGAAGAATACAATAAGCATTATGAAGTCTGCAGTAAGGAGGGAGAATAATTTCTTCTTTTCAAAATCTAATTCAAGTAGAAGCAGCCTTTGCAAAAGCCACTTCATATAAATTAACCCAATTCTTCCCCATATCACAGCAGCCGGTTAGTCCAGAGGACGTTCATTGTCTGCAATTTCCTCCCAGCTGCAGCTCTCTGGCTCCGCCGTACACAGCCCCGTGCAACGGGAACACGATGGAGCAGTCGGCATGAGGACAAGGGCTGTCTGTGATATTTGCCAGTTGCCTTCTGCCTCCTAAATAGCAAAATGAGGGCTGGATCATTTAATTAGTCTACACTGACTCAGCATAGACCTAGAACTGCAGGACATGCTTATTTCTGTGTGATCACTGAGCAGGTCCGCCCAGACAGGAGGTTAGACCACAGCAGAGCCCCGGCCTGCCCCTCTGCAGGGTCTGCGCTCCCTGCGTGCTGCACAACGAGGCCTTACACACCCTACTGGGGCAGGCATTAGCAAACTGCAAAGCAGGTTGGAATCAGGTCAGTGAAATCACAAAACATGCTGTAACTATGAAATTTGGAAGCTGAATAACCAGAGGAAACCCAGAAGTGTCACACTGCTGCTCCGCAGAGGTGAATGCTGATGATTTTGAGGATTTCTTTTGAGAAATTATCTCCATCAGATGGTCAACACCATGTAGATGGTCAACATCTGAAACTGAAAATGGAAGTAACTATCACCATTTACATTAAGGGAAACAAAAAACCAACAACCCAGACCCAGGGGTACTTGAGTAAGTTCGATCTGATTGCTTCAGCCAATTAGTTTCCGAGGTAAAAAGCCTGTCTGTCATTATGCAGAACCAGTCAGGGACATCATTAGGAGTTCACCTTGCCGAAGTCATGGAGGAGGCACAGGACAATTGGAAAATGACAGTGCCTGTGCTGAACACAGGGGAAGGATGAAAGGGCAGTCAAGAATGCTGGAACAAATAAACAAGTGATTTGTAAGGCCACGGAGGACGTGAAGGAGATGAAAGGCACTGCGCATGAATCCGTCACGTAAAAATAATGTCACAACAATATCATTTAATTCTGCAACTAGGCAGGAGACCTTGTGGTGAAGGGAGAAGGGTAATGCCATGTTTCACCTAGTAAGTCTCTGACACTGTTTCCCATGATATTTTTATATAAACTGTGGATACAAAATGCAGATTAAGCTACCAAAGGTGGATACAAGAAAGACAGGGTGACTTAAGCTGGGGAGGAGTTATTGATTGCTTACTGTCAAAATGGAAGGATGCACAAAGCAAAGGTATTCTCTGGGGATTTGTCTTGAGCCAGCTCTGTTCAATGCTATATTATAGTGACCTGGAAGGTAGGATATAGAGTATTCTCAGTACATTTGAAAATTATCCCCATCCAGAAGGGACTACAAATGTGTGGGAGAATAGGATCGGAATTGCAAATGGTCCCAACAAGCTGGGGAACTAATACAAACAATAGGGTGCATTTCAATTACAGCATGCAAAAATACTCCACTGCAGAAATACTGAAGGGAGAAAAATTGAGTAGCTGGAAGTTCTTTAAAAAAGGATCTAGCAATTATAGTAAATTACACTGAGTGGAAATCAAGAATGCCACAATTTTGAAAGACACAAACATGCATGCATAAGTAAGGAGATAGTCCATAAGCTGTGCAGAGAAACAAGGTGTTTGTTTGGAAAGTTCAGCCAGTGTGATGCACTGGCCGTCAGGAGAGGCCTGGACCACTTGGTAAGAGTCTGAAGGAGAGCAGTGGAAAATGTCAAAGTCCAGGAAATAGGCCTTCATGGAAGAAATTGTGTATTTCTTGTATTTCTGTGTAGCCTAATGTTCTGGTGCAAAGACAGAAGGAATCAAATGCTTTCTTTGTCCGCAGCTGACAGAATAGGAAGCAGTGGGAACCCAGCTTCCCTGGCACCACACAAAGAGAGAGGCAGCAGAGCTGGTCGATACACACACTGGGAAGGGGGCCTTAGAAGAAAAACAAAACAAAACCACTCAGATAATCTGAAACCATTTAGCAGGTGCTCACACTATTTCAGACTTCAAATAATCAATCCTATGATGAGAAAGGCATAGCCAAGATCAGCATACAATGATCAGGGAGTGTTAATCTCAGAGTAGTTGAGTTCAAGGTGTGCCTATCAATCAAGGGGAAAAAAATAATGAAAAGCACATCATTCTTCAGGGATAAAAAAAAAAAAGCCATGATTTGTATGTTCAGGCAATTGCAATATTATCAGAGAGGTCATCACATTGAATATTCATAGATTGCCCTAGGCAAGGGCTTAAAGCGGTCAGAGAAGTCTCTGACTGCCCAGCAATATAATTTTATTTGTTCTTAATCAGATTTTAGGATCAGACAAGCTTGTGTAATTGCACTTAAAACGTTCCCTTGCTGGACATCTATCCTATTCAACCTCACCTCTCATTGTCTAGCCTTGTTCTTGGGGATTGCTTTTGTGTTAGCTGCACAGAGCCTACCTCGAAGCCTACAGAAGACAGCTTCTTATAATGCAGGTAGTGGCAAGGAGCCCTCCATCACCATCCCAAACTCCTCAAACTCCTGTCAACCATCAGAAAGGTCAAGCACTTGGATGAAGCACATCAGAAGACGACTGCAGCCATCAGGACCCACCTCTAGATCCAGCAAAGTGCAGCACCCCTGACCACAGCAGCCTGCAGCAGAGGCATCGCTGGGCTGGAGCTGCATTGGACCTTCCAGACACAACCGTAACAAGTCCAACTCATTTCTAGCAAAAACTCCACAGAGCCCGATTCACAACCACCTTGCTTTTTGCTGCTTATAGCCATAATGATAATATTTACCCTGAGAAACTCCCACACCTGATTCTGACAGTAATACACTCTACTGTAACATTAATGAATTAGCAGTAGGAGAAAACTACTAATTTGGAAGAAGGCTTCTGGAGCACTAAAAAGCTGCAGGAAACCTGCCTGATTTGTCTTTTGGCAGTTTCTGCAACTAGATTTAAATTAACACTGCAAGTGTTATCAACTGATTCTCTATAGGAACTAGTTGAGTGAACCTGAGCACACCTGTAATTGCATGTTAAAGTTATACGGACCTCACTTTCCTGTCTTAATAATTTAGATTTATTTTTAGATTTTTGTTTCCATTTGAATCCAAAGCTCCAGCCACAGCATTGTAATGTTAAACCCAGAAAGGTCAAAAATCAGAAGAAAATTATTGCAGCAGCTCATATGAAGTGAAACATGGATTTTACAGAGCTCCATTGTGAAGAACAGAGAAGCAGAACAAAATACTATCAATTCTCTGTGAAAAGAGACTTTAACATGGGCATCGTATTCTGCAAGTGCTGTCTAGGAACAACTTCTCCAACTCACACAAACTTCTTTAAACCTAAGATTTTTTAGTATGACTATCATCCTTCCCGTGTCAACTTAGCAGAGATTGGGAAAGGCTAATTGATATCCTTCTGCTTTCCTTACATCTTGAGTGCAATAATAGAGAACTATTTGTCTTGGCAGATTAGGGTGGCTTAAGAAATACTGTAAGACCTAGGGAAATTTTTTAATTACCACAGCTTCCATTTTCTTAGTAGTATATAAAGAACAGAAGGAAACTTTAAAATGTGGTAAAAACTTTTAAAACTAAAATTAGTAACTCACCCAAACATTGCCAAGAGCAATCTGGAAGTCAAAGTTAACAAACACTCTCACCCCAAGCTGCTCATATGCCAGTCACTGTCAAAACCTCTAAAGTATATCAGACCTCCCAGTCAGCTCTAATTAAGAGTATTCTGAAGTAAAACAATTTAATTCCTCCCAACTCCGATAGCACAGAATCTGCATTTTCTCTCAGCTCTTCTTTATGTACCAGACTTCACTGTTTCACCTACCAGCTTTGTGGTCCCCATTCTCAGGTCCTTCTTTATTTTGTGTCACTCTTCCGAAGGCTGGAAGTTACCGGAGCTTCCCAGACTGTTCTTACTCCATGGAGGGAGGGAACCAGCCCTGAAGCAGCACAAAAACAGGTAGCCCTGCAGATGGTTTCAGCAGCATCTCCCTTAGCAAGTAATTTGGTTCATCTGGAGGGGGTTCAGGAAACCAAAGCAGCAGGTGCTGAGACCCTTCCCATCTCCAGTGTGTGTGGATTGTGGGTTTAATTTGAATTAGCTTTAGCTTGATCACCTGCAACAAATCTTGCTCTTGCTCAGGGAATCAAAGCTTTCTGAAGAGAAAAAGAATTAAGTGCACTCTAAAATAATCTTATTGTTCACAAAGTTTAGATCCCAAAATCCCATTGAACTCTGGAGATGACCAGATGGCTCATCTGAAAGTATGCTGCTGCTGCCCGTACCTAAACCACCGTGTTGAAACCCTATCTGTCTCACTTCTCCTCTGACCCACATCTTTGGGAAGTTTTTTAAGCTAATTGGGTTCATTTTGGGAAGAACGCTGCACATGCCTTAAAAATGAGGGTATCATACAAACCTAATGATCTCAGTTATGAAGTGCCTTAATTATGCACCACTGGTATGCATTACATAGGTCTTAATTCACATTCAAAATGCATTCAGCTTCCAGAAAAAACATTAGATTCAATTACCATACAATTTATAAAAAATGGTTAACACTGGCAACTAGCAGAAGTCTACCTGAGCTATTTCAGCTGGTTTTCACTAAAGCAACAAGCACATTTCCTTCTTTATGCATTACAAACTTTGTCTGCTTCCTCTTAGTTACAAAGCTGAGATCTAAAAAGGCAAAACTCCCAAAGTTTACGTAGAAAACCACCTTGCCTTTTAATCTCAAAATATGAAGTAAGTTTCCAGTTTCTGAGTTTCCCACCCAGCTGCAGTTATTATGTGTTCAAGCTCCCTGTGCACCGAGCAGAAAATTTGCCCCTAAGCATTTTTTAATTTTTTTTTCCCATCCTGCAAGCTGACAGAATACTAAACAGATTTTTAGGAAATTGTTCTCAGTGGTAAAAATCCACCATCTGATCTCCAGACTGAATTATAAGCCTGAAACACAGAGGCCAGATACAGCCCTCTAATTAAAAGTAGGCAGGGATTTTCCAGCAAAACATGTTTTGTCAGAAAATGTCGATTGACTTTCCCCCCACCTCCCCCTCAAAAGAAACATTCTCTGTGTGCCAACATGAACAAAGGCAGCTCCCTTCCCACCTGACTCCCAGCAGAAATTGGACCAGAAGGTGCCCAGAAAGCAGACGGGGAGGGCTCCTGTCCCAGAGCCTCCCATTTTCCCTTGTGCGCTATTTACTGAGTTTAGCAGCCCTGAAACCTGCAGAGGCAGCTCAGCGGCTCTGCCACTCCCAGAGAAGCAGCAGGTTAGGTTGTCTCCTGCCCTAATCATAAACCCTTGAGACTGAGTGCTTAACACAGGCTATACTGGTGCATGGCTCAGTCCCAGTATTCCCAGTCTGAATTGTGAACTCAGTGAAATTACTGTAAGTCACCCTGAGCTTTGGCTAAGCACACAGAGTAGCTTTAGACTATGGCAGGTTATTTAAGGATAGTAAATAACACAGATTTGTCATTTCTTCTGCAAAATGCGAGAAAGGCTATCTGCCAATCTCGCCCCTGCTCGCACCGCTATCAATATCCCACTCTCTTGACTAGACTTTGGCCAATACATCACAAACTGATACTTGTGGTTAAAATTCATTAAAAGAGATATGTCTGGGTTGCTTCTTCTTCAGGAATGAGATTTTCTTCTGCAAACTGAGCTGATAAGAATTCCCTTTGTAAATACCAAGGTTGCTTGAAATTTTTATGAATGCATTGGGGAATTATTGTGGGGGATGTCCATGCAGAGGGTTACAGTACTGGAAATGGCAGAAATGTGTGGGGTTTTTTTTCCCCGAAGAAGTTCACTTTTCACAGGAAACTGAAAAGATTTTGTTTTTCTCCTGTTCTGAACTAAAAATATTTATCTCTGCAGCTTCTTAAGGTTTCTACAAGAAATCAAAATTTTTCTCCCAAAAAAACAATTATTTTACAAGAGCAGGTCAATGTCTCCCAAAGAAATGAATAGCAGCCTGTTCCTCACAGCTGTGCCTCTCAGCCCTGCTCAGCACATTCTGCACATCAGAAAGAAAGATGTGAAGAACTATTGATCACTGCTGCTTAAATGCACTGAAATTCTGAATTTAACAAAAGAACAGCCCTGACACTAGAAACTTCTGTATGTTCCCAGGGCAAGTGCATTACAAGCACAGTTTGTGAAGACTTGCTTGTGGTGCCCCAAGTGTAGTTATTTTTACCAGAAACAAACTTGCCTTGGTCCTGCTGCAGATTATAATCAGATTATAATCCATCCAAACAGGCTGTCAATTAATATTCATCTTGGAAGATTTTTATAATATCCATAAAGAATTATGTTGTGGCCACTGCACCTGCATCCTGAATGAAATGGGAATGATAGATAGTCAGAGCAAGCCTGAAATAATGCTTTGCTCATGACCTAGACATATTCTTTTAAGTCTCTCTAAATCTCCATGCTAATGGAAATCCCACAAGAGAAAATCCAAATGAATGAATCATAATTATAAATGTTGTTTATGTAATTGGTAAATGATGCAGAGATAAGTGAGCACTGCTTATTTTAAACAAACACAGATTAAATATGGACACTGCACCAAAGATGTGCCCTCTAGTACTCCAAATTTAACAAGGTTCAAAGATTAAAAGGATTTGCATCTTTCTGCCATACCAACCCCTCCAACCAAGCATGTCCCATACACCAAGGGTTCCAAACTGGAAGTGTGGATCAGGTATTTTTAAGAAAACATAGGAAGCACATTTTTCACATTCCAAGTAAAAAAGGAAAGGGCAAAATAATCCGTCAGCAAACTGACCCCTTATCAGGATCATATGCAGTCCCATTACTGCTATGACAACTAGCTCAGCTGCCTGGAAAAGGCCAGCCAAAAATCCATCAGTAAAAACTCATTTATCATGGCTAAAGGAAAAAGCAGCGCTGCCATCAGAGGCCAGTGTCCGCAGCGCTGGCAGCCCTGCTCCCAAAGGCCAGCTCCGGAGCACGGATCCACACCACAGACAGAGCCTTCAGGGCTCGTCAGGGAGCTGTTCCTGACTGGAACCAGCCACGTTTTCCATTCAAAACAAAATCTATTAAAGCAGAAATAATTATTGTAGGGCATCGTAATTTGCACAGCTCAGAGGTTAGTGTGCTGTTGCTGAGTCACCCTGAGCCTGCTACACAGCGAGGAGCCACAATGAATTATTTTTTTACCAAATGAACTTCAGAAATCCGGTGGACATTGGGCTTAGCAGGAGGGTTTTTTGAGTACATCCCAGCTCTTCCTTCATCTCTGTACTCCAAAGAAGTATAGCACATCTGTACCTCTCTTTAAAAACATCTCTTTTAGGGAATTTAGTGCTGATGGAGGCATTGGATTGACAGCTCCAGAGATTCATTCTGCTGTTTACCCACTGAACAGGCACAGCACAGGCAGCACAAACTTTGCTGAACCTTCCCTACCAATGTGCCTTTGGCACTTATTAAAAAATTGAACACTCTCAAATATGCTGTCTGCACTGCAAAGGGAAGCAGGCTGGAGCACCCAGAGACTGTGGGCAGCGGAACTGATCATTCACCAATTGAATCACCCCAGCCTTGAACGCCCTGGCGTTTTCATGTGAACTGTGGCAGTGGGAGAGATGCAGAGAGGCTGTAATTCAATATTGCTGCTGTGTTAACGTTAGTGTTAATGTACCTCGGAGCCTCAAGGAGGGTTTTGGAGTGGTTCTTTGTTTGCAATGGCCTAAGAGCACTGCAAGCTCCTCTCCACAGTGGGGGCTGGGGCAATATTCCTGTCCTGAGGAGAGACAGTAACATTTCTTCCCCATTTGCCCAGACACAGAGCATCAAGGACACAGGGGAGAAGTGGTGGGACACGGCCTCCCAGGGCTGGAAAAGCAGGTCTACAACAGCATCCCTGCCCCTTGTCTCTTTCAGAAACACACTGCTGCCCAGACTGCTGCCTTCCTCCCTTGTCACACTGCTCAGGCTGCTTCCACAGAGAGCATATCCCACGACTGACCAGGACAGAAGAGAACAAAAGCCACATAAATTCAGAGATCTTCATTTTCAACACGAACCCACAGCTAGCCTCTTAAACCTGGTGCCAGGCAGTTTGTTTGAGGGACATTGTACACAGCAAATTCTCAGATTCATAGTTTCTTACTTCAGCAGAAGAGTGGCAATCATTACAAAAGCAAGACGGTGATGTAGAAGTTGGCAGACAAGAGCAGTGGATGGAAGTGTGCTGTTTAAATACCTTCTGTACACTGTGTAAGCAGATAGAAACTCAGCTTCCTCAAATTGCTTTACTAACCACATTAACCTCTGGGACTCCCCTTTGTTTCCTGGGGTGAGTAATAACTCAGGGATACAACAGTAATGGCAGAGCTTACTTTCCCGTGCCTATCGCATCGGACGACTGGTACAGCATGCCCTACAGCTGAAGCTGTGTTTTTCAGAAATGATGCATTATTAGCACTGCATCTGAAATAACCCTGTAATTGCTTAATGTTTTATATTTACATGGGCTGTACATTATGTTTGCTCTGAGAGAGGGAAGGAGAACTAAGCAGGAAAGGAGTTTGCAATAAACCTACAGTAAGCAATAAAGAGCTATAAATGGTAATCTGTCAATAGCATCAGCTTTGCTAAGGGCTTGATTCAGGAAAAAGAGGAGCATCCTCAGCTCCCAACAGATCTAAACCAGCCCAAACTGGATGTAGTACCTAGCAGGATTGAGCCCTTATTGAAGGATGAGCTATTAAATTTAAACATACATAAAATCTTATTTGAAAGATTTCAAAGCTCGTGCTGAAGAGGCTGCAGACTGATGAGCTCTACTTCAGGGGCTGTGCAGGAAAGCAGCAAGCAGGACCACCAAAACACAACAAGGAAGAAACCAAGACAACAAACATGTCTCTCCCTGGCCTTTCTTCATTCGTATGTAATGCCCATCACATCTTCAACTGCATTTTCTCATACTACCCTGCTTTTAAGTAACACCTTGCTGAACTTCAGGAAGTTTTAAAGCTCTTTTCTCTTTTTGACACCAAAGCTACAATTTCAACAGCAGGAGACACCTTCCTACAATTTTGCAAGATTTCTCTGAGTGAAAGGTTGAGCTTGAAGGAGGATGTAACACTGCACAATGGTAAAGAGAGGTTTGACTCAAGAAGTATACTATATATTCTGTATTTCACACTTTAATTATAGTTCCAAGTCAAAATAATTGTGGTGCTTTTGTCTGAGCTGGCTTCACAACAGTCAACACACCTCCTCTTTGAGTTTGTCTGACATTAATTGGCAAAATACCTGTAGCTCCCTGCAGAATGGTCTTATTCTGTCATATTTCCCAATTATCTTGCAATAAAAATCAGAAATCCAGTGAAAAAGAAACTCAGCCCAGCACTCAAAAATTCAATACTTCATAGGCCTTCCCTGGCACATTACCCCTATGGCTCCTCTTGGAATTACACAGCTGCTATCCAAAGCAGATTTTGGGCTCTTTCTCCCAGGTGGCCTGACACATTTATTGCAATGTGCAGATATGGCCATATATTTTATATGCATGTAAAGTACATTCTCCAAACTAAAACCCTCTCCCAGAGAGCATCCCTAGGTCTCCATCTGATTTTGGCCTCATTTACTCCCTTGCAAATGAAAAGCAGTTCCATTGAAGTCAGTGAGGTAACACTTGTATTCAACATGTGAGATCATGTCAGAGCCATGGTCTGTAATAAAACCAGCTGCTGTTAACTCTTCTGCAAGTTTCCATTCATTAAGGTTTTGGGGTTTTTTTTTGCTTGAATTCACATGTGCAATATCCATGGGCCAAGAAACACATTTCAGAATGATAGCTATTTCCCTTTGCTAAAAACTAGAAAGTGCAGCACACTATCCCAATCTTGCCTGAAAAAACTACAGCTTATTGTATATTGTTAATAAACAGAGGTGTTTATGGACAAAACGTGTGTGAATATACTTCAGGGAATCATCCCACAATGCCTAGAGCAGAGGCACAGTGTGACCTAGTGTGTCTTTCCCAGGTTTTTGGTTTTAGCTTCCTCTTTAGTTTAGGGGGTGGGTTTGGATTTTTTGTTGGTTTTGTATTTTGTTTTTTGTTTGTTTTTCTTTTGATGCCTCTAGCTTCTGGCATTTAATTCTAAATAAATTTAAAACCTTGAATGTAAATATTTAAATTCAGCCTCGGTGACCTGTAAAGCTCTGAACCAAGATTGATGAAATCAGTTCTAAGCCTGCTAATGCCAACAGCCTTTCCATCGCTGACTTTCCACTGCCTTGAAGGGTCACAGGAGAGACAGAAATAACTTACTTATAATGTTTTTTCCAGTACATCACACCAGTCTCTAGGCTTTCAGAACTGTATAGCTGTATTTTGTCATATAAGTCAGATTCATGGCCTGTCAACACTTCAATCTGTTCATTTATAACGAAACATATTTCCTACACTTATAGTACATTACTTTCACTTTTTCTTAAGATGAACTGATCTTTATCAGATACTCTGATACCGAAGACAAGCTTAATATTAACAAGAAGAGAGGGAGTAATTTATAAATATATAAATAAAATTTATTTTTAAAAAATTACATTTATAAAATATAAACAAAGTTTGCTGTATATTGACTCAAAAAAAGGAGCTCACATCTATTATAAAAGATAGTGAATAGGAAACTAAAAATGCTGCCTATTTTGGAAAAACAATAGGGCTGTTAAAGCAGACAGCCCAAAAAATTACAAACTTTTTGGTTTGACAGGTGAACTTCTTTACTGAGCATGGAAATCCTTTATTAGGCAACAACCTGAAGTTTGNCATCCTCAGCTCCCAACAGATCTAAACCAGCCCAAACTGGATGTAGTACCTAGCAGGATTGAGCCCTTATTGAAGGATGAGCTATTAAATTTAAACATACATAAAATCTTATTTGAAAGATTATATTCATTATTAAGAAGAGGAAAGATGATCTTACAGATAAGGCACTGCTGTGCTGGGACTCTGCACAGAGCTCCAGCTCTGCCACAGATTCCTTTCTTCATCTGAGTGCCTTGCTCAACGTCCCCGTTCCTCATGACTTTACTTTCACACTGGGGTTCATTCCTTTCCTTCCTTCCCCATACTGGGATGCTTTGTCTTTCTTTGAGCATTTACAGTTTCCAAGTAAAAGCAGACCCTCAAGTTCAGCTGTAAAGTAAATAATGATTGGAAGTAATATTTTTTGAGTATTTCTTTCCTTTTCTTTCCCCTTCCTTCTTTCCCCTTCCTTCTTTCCCCTTCCTTCTTTCCCCTTCCTTCTTTCCCCTTCCTTCTTTCCCCTTCCTTCTTTCCCCTTCCTTCTTTCCCCTTCCTTCTTTCCCCTTCCTTCTTTCTTTCCATTTCTTTCTTTCCATTTCTCAGTAATTGCTTCCTACAATACCATACATCACAGTAATATTCTGTCACAGTGGATTGGATTTACACAGTGGAAGAAAGGGGTAAGGACCCTTTTTATTTCATTTGTATAGTAAATGAATAATTCTGCAGAGATGAGCAGATTCCCTATGAAACTGAGACTAAACCAGCTATTTGCTAGGTTGTCAATTTGATCACAAAGATGTCTGACCTCTTCTGAGTTTGCTGGTTACATTTAAACTTCTGTCACTGAGAAATGGAGAAGAGCAAAGTCAATTCTTAAATTCGCAGGTGTTCATCTGTTTTTAAAACCAAAAACTTCCACAGATTTTAGTAGCAAAACTGTCTGCCCTGAGAAATAAACAACAAAACCCTAACAAGGAACTAAGTGTACTTGTGTGTGAATACAAAATCAAAGTGGCAGTGGGTAACTAAAGCTTGCAGTCTACTTGTTTTCCAGGTCTTCAGTCTTCAATTTATGTCACATTGAATGTAAAATGAAACAGTTCTTAGCTGCATACACTAAGGACACCTCTCAAGTCAGCTATAATAGCTGAAAGCTATTACATTGGGAATTTTTAATGCATGTGCAGTGAGAAAAAAACTGACTGGAGAGCACTCTACATGAACCAGCAGCTGTGGTGGAAGGTGGAAATATAGGTAAGACAAGGAGCACTATTCAACTTCCCACCAACTATGTGCTGCCATATGGTGTATGGTACTTCATAGAGAAACTGGCAGGTATAAGGATATAGGAAAACTGGGAGCTGTAAAAACTGTGAGGATATTATACAAGGATTACCATGTTATACACATTGCAGTCTACTGTGGGGAAAAAAAAAAAAAAAAAGAGAGAGAGAAAGGAAAAAACAAAACAAAACTAGGCAAAGCTAATTCTCTCAATTTACATACAGTTGTGTCTTGCAAGTAAAATACAAGATTCAGCCATTCCCAGCTTCTTGTGATTCCAAGAGAAAAGCTGCTCAAGTGGTAAAAAGGTCACACAGGGGTGAGCAGCAACCAGAGCAGGAGAAGGCATGACAAAAAGAAGAGTAGGGGCAGGAGGCATCTAACGGCACAGATCCAAGATTACAAAACCCAGGCAGGTCTTGCATTAACATGACAATTGCCTCCTCAGGGGTTTGCTGCTGTACAAACTGGCTGAGCTCAGTCCAAAATGCCACTCAGTGCTGGGACAAGATGTGTCCATAGCTTACAGCTTCCCTCTGCCCATCAGGCCAGAGTAGGCAGCATCCAAAACACACAAGCAATGAGGATGGTGCCAGGCCACAAGCAGCCCAAGACTGATTCCCCAGCACCAGTTTGCCTACATGGGGATTATCGCAGGGTAAAAGCATCCGTGCAAAATAAATTACAGAACAAAAACACTTTGCTCCCAGTCTTTGCAGGGACTCTCCCACTGACAGGCTCCCCCCTCCTCTCTACACCCCACATCTGCTGGGGCTGGCTGGCAGAACAGGTGACAGCAACCTCACCACCCTACTGCTGCCCAAGGCTCCCCACGGCGATAAGCCACCAGTGACACCAGCCCTCCAGGTCACAAACAGCCCATCCTTTGTGCACTTGGGCACTCTCTAGGCAGAAATCTGGCATGTGATACACAGGACTTTGGTAAGTATGACACAGGAGTCACAGCCCTGACTTCCCTAACATCAGAGATGGGAATAGGAGTGATAGCCTAACTGTGAAGCAGAGCTCTCCTTTCCCAGTGACATCTCTTCTCTACAACCTTTTAAATAGTTTGCTCATCTGATGAAATCTACAGAACAGCCAGGGGAGGTGACAGGACCCTCTTCTTTGTGATCATGCAAAGGCATTTCACAGTGACAGTACTGTGCACTGCAGAACATAAGAAACCCTGTAGGAGCTGCCACCATACCTGGTTACTGAGAAAGCTTTATCAAAATTATGGGAAGAAAGAAGTAATTAGCAGTGAGTGGTAGAAGAAGATTAACTCTTTAAAAAGGGAAGACCTTACTTTTATGCCTATGGCACCTCAGTAACAAGCAGAAGGGAAAAGAAATCTAGAAAGTATGTGAGACTGATGAGAAATTATTTGAAAATTCATAGAGCAGGACTGGGCACTTAGTTACAACCACTGAACAAGGAATGTGTTAGCTGCTCCTTCCGAGAAGTCACTGCACAGAGAGAAGCCTCTCAGGCTCCAGCCTTTGCTGGGGCAGGGATTTTCTGCTGGTTTACAAACAAGTAAAGGTATGTTTCAAGGTGTAGCACCCCAGAGAAAGCTGCCTATATCTCTCTTTACAAAGCTCACAGTAGCTGCAAATATCATCCAATGCTCAGTGAAGGAAGGAGAGATTCTACTTGCCTGACCAATCGACCAAAATCAATCTGAACCCTAATAAAATGTATCCTGTTATGGACTAAGCCAGCCCACAGCAGAAACAAAGCAAAGACCTCACTGATGCCTGTAGGAAACAGACGAATCCCAGGTGACATTTGCCAGGGGCAAATGGAGGGACATTTGCTCAAAACACCTATTAGTGAGACAATCAACAGGAGCCTGCACACACAATTGAAAATGAAGCAAATCGAGGCCTTCGTGGTGAGACAAATGGTGATACTGAAACTTCCCAGTGAGCTTCACACACTTCCAAGGCTTCCCTACAGTGTTTTGTCCACAGACAACTACAAAGACTGAAGAATCTGGCTTAACAAAGAGAAAAATATTTTTCTGAAAAGTAAATCAAGCTCACCCCATTTATATAAACTGTGCAACAAGATACTATTAACATAGCTTGTGGGGAAATCTTTCAGTTGGCCAGCCCAGCCAGTGGATTTGAGAAGCTTGAGAAGTCTGAATATATTTCATTTATTATTTTACCATGGAAACACTCAACAAAACTGACCTTTTCCGTTTCAATAAAACTGGATTTTCCTGTAGGTCCCCTGTAAGCTGCTGCAAGAATAAGTGGGAGTGCTAAAACCTGGACTTTATTAAAAACCAAAAAAGAGCAAAATGGTGCCCCAGCCCTGCCGCTCCTGGGCTGGATGCCACCACATTGGGTCTGCTGGGAGATACACATTCTCCTTCAAACATTTTAGAAAGCCCGATTCCATCTGATATGATCCATCTAACCTGGAGCATCTGCTAACTTCCATGAAGTTAATCCTGGCTGGCTGGGTCCCACTCAAGCAAAATATGGCCATTGCATCTCTTCTGACATGCTGCAGCTACTTACATCTAAGGCTTTCAATTTATGGGGTACTGCTGACTATTCTGGTGTATTTATCCTTCTCCATCAGGCTCTTCGTTCACCTGCTCCTAAACAGAGCAGTAATGGACAGTCTGCAGGCACCAAGGAAGGTGTGTCTGTTGTCCTTCTCAGAGATGCTGCTTCCTTTTGGCTGGGCAGGGCAATGATAGGTAGGCAGGTGAAGGAATGGAGCAGGATGTGGGAGATGAAGGGGAGGATGGGCAGATATTCATAGAATTATTTAAAACCCCCAAATTTCTTATGTTTTTTTACCAAGGAATTTTAGCATGCCTGTCCTACAGACTACAACCAGTCTCAAAAGCAAGAGCTGTAAAATATGGCTAAAAAAACATTGAATATGTTTACTTAGACATGTACCTTGTTAAATATCCATCATTTGGCAACAGATGAACAAAGAAATTCTTTTTAACTTGTGTTTAACTTCCTTCAGTGGCTGGGTAGCCTGTCTTTGTTCAGGAAGATATCCTCAAGCATGATGGAATTCAGACACATCTAAGTCATTGCTCCTGGAACCAAGTGGTTTTGAAGTATCCTAATCTACATTTCACATGTCACGATTTTAGTAAAATATAGATATGGGTAGAAAAAACATAAAACACAAGAGCTTTTAGTAGCCCTCTCAAATCCCAGGCAAACCACACTGTTAACAGTAGCTACAACCATATTACAGTGTGCCACTCTCCTCCCTCCACCATGTGCCGGATAAGCCCAAAAGGCTGAATATTCTCTGGAGACTCAAAATGAGTTGTTAGCACACCAGGTACACTGGATTCAGTTATTTCACATCAGACAGACAACAATACCTGACTCAAACAGGAGACTGCAGGCAGGTTGAGGAGTCTCTGCATGGCCACAGGTGGCACAGGGAGCCCTGGGGACACAGCCCTGCTCCAGCTGGCTCACAGGGCACTGCAGCACTGCTCTCCGTGCCTCCCCCTGTCTGTAACACGTGAGGCTGCATTAAATCCGTCTGTGTTTTGCTGTGCCTGACTATGAATGCAGTATATTACAGGAACAAGACAGAGCAGTTACTGAGTATTAGCAATGACACTTCCATTTGAAGTGTGCTCTGAAGCAGGCTTCCATGCACACTGCCTGCTTGCTTGGAAGAAAGATACAGAACCTGTTTTCTTGGCAGCTTTATTGTCTCTTTGGACTTTCCAAAATACAAGATCGTGCAAATATCTGATCTCACACCACTTTCTTTCCTTTTGCTTTTATGACAAAAGTTTTGACTCTCCCTGTTCCAGCAACAGAATAGATCCCTGGTGGCCTAGCCTCAGCTGAATCTTATTCCACATTTGTTGGCTGAGGCAGCAACAGCAGAACATGCTGCTCATTAGCAAGGCCACAGCTTTTTTATAGTGCTAACCTGTTAACCCTGGTACAGAGACATGAAGGGAGAAATACCCACCCTTCTGCTCCCAGGCACCACGGACTGGTACCACTGAAGAAGTGCTGCTTTGTCCAGGTTCCTCTTGTCTCTTCCAGGTGCCTTCTGAAGTCTCTACCTTCTTCTTGTTGGACAGCCCCAGCTCCTAAATAAAACCTAGCTGGAGCAGAGAGCTGATGGAGGCAAGAGCCCCAGCACAGATTTGCATGTGAGAAACTGGTCTTTCAGCTCCGGCTCCACCTGAGATGTCTTAAGCTTGGCCTCTTCCTCAACACAATACTTATTTCCTTGACAGCTTGAATAGAAATAACTTTTTCCATTCTGAAAACTATCACAATTAAAAACCAACAAAAATAAAACCTCTTTTCCTATTTCCTGCTGACACTTTTGAAAGAGTTTTAGAGCAAAATGGCTGAGGCAGTTAGCATGGGAAAAACTTTCAATGGTACTATTGCCTGAACATCATTATCACGTCACTTACTGTGTACTTACTAAGTACAGGAGCTGCAACAGCTCCTAGAGCCACACGTAGGGTTGTGGCCATTGGGCAGGACACTTCACAGCTCCATGGGATGAGACAGCCCATGCTGTGAGGAAATATAGTGCCATGGTGTAATGGCACCCTTGGGGCTGCTGGGACGTCTTCAGGGAGATCTGGGTTCAGAGAGGCCAGAATAAAAGTTACTTTAAGCAGAGTTTAAGTTCACCAGAATGAGCAGCTCTATGTTACTGGCTAAGAGCCCCATCTCTGTCAGCTGTGACTTCTGCAGGGAAGAGATCAGGCTTTGTCATTAAAGGGCAAATTAGAGACAGAAGGATTTTAGTTATTTGTTTCATACCCACTAAGCATAAAGAATGTTACTGAAGACCCATAGCAAAGCCAGCTGAAGAAACAGGAAATAAAGGGAGCAAGCAATAAGCTAACGCTGAAGCCGGGACAAGGATAAGCCTGTCCATGAGCTCTGAGTGAGAACGGTTTATTTTAGATCTTTTATCTGTTGTTTTGTTCTGTTTACTGGAGCTTTAGACCTTTGATGCTACCCTTGCATTTGCTAAAGGCAGTACAGATGATTGCACCTGACACATTTCCTCTACCGCTGACATTGATGCCTCTCGGCTGCAGGACCAGTGCAGCTGCAGAGCAGGGTGCTGGACAATAAGTGCATTAGGCGCTTGCTCATCCTCTTAGAAAGTCCACTTGGGACATCTGCGTGTCACTAAACCTGGCATCAGATGGAAAGACTGGGGTGTTTTGCACAAATTGGGAATTTGGTTTAATTGTCACATTTCACAGCTTGGGCAGGTGACCCAAGGCATAAGGCTGGTAGTTCACGCTGACAAGAAACATAAGAAAACAACCCACAGGTTTTTAGAATAGGCCTGACAATGCAGGCAAAGTCCATGGCAGAGGGATGAAGATCCTGGGGCACGTACATCCCAGCCCTGTGCCAGGCTGCACACACACACAGGGAAAGGTTTTTCAAAGAGCACCGGCCTCTCTCCCCAGCAGAGACAATAGCTCTGAACCAGCAATCTGGCAAGTGAGTCAGAGCTAATTTTAAGCCAAATGCTTTTAAGACTGGGGTGGGTGAGAGGGGAAACCTCTTCACAGTTTATTCTGCAGAAATGAAAAGTCAGATGAAGTTCTTCATTTCAGACCTGCACAGTCAAAATAGAATCTTCAGAAATACGTTTCTTCACATACAGGGTCAAACAGGAGGTGCCACCTCGCTGTCTCCACACTATGCAGAAGTGGATTTGGCCCCTGACCTCCTTAGGAGGACCTTCCCAAGACAACATTAGAAGAAGCTGGGCTCAAAGGAACTGTGCAAAGTCAAAGATTGCCTGGGGAAATTAAGTAAGACCCTTTCTGCACATCATTCTAGCCCAAATTTTAAGGAAATAACCTTATGCACTTTAGACATTTGTTTCACATTGCTAGTTTTTCAAATGACTTTAAATTACACGTGCTCAAATTAAAAAAGGATGGCATTAAATGGGATGCTGTAACTAAACATTGCTCCTTAATGGGCAGCAGATGAGATGCCCACCATACCATACAACAGCATAAAACAGATCTTCCTAATATTTCTCCTTCACTGATTCAAGTAAAAGAGGGCTCCTATTTGCAGCCTGTCGTGGAGAGCTCTGAACACTGCTGGGTTTTTCCTTTGGGTTCCTTATATTTACCTAATTTTCTAAACACATTTCTCAAGACCCATCCATGGACGTTTCTAAGTTTTGTATTTTTACTCCAGTTTTTCTCATTCCCAGTATTCCCACAGGAATTAAAGCAACTGAACACAGAATCCTCACCCTTGTTGATCTGTTCTGTTTTCAGAGAGACACAGCTCTTTGTGTGGACAAAGATGCTGACTCCTGTTCTTCTCAATCCTCTGTGTATTCAGTAGCTCTGCTCATCCATTACCTACTCCTGGGTTAGTTTACCGTGCTGCATGGCAATCCAGATATGAAGAGGGAAGATGAGGGTTTATAAAGGTAACACTCACTGTTAGCATAGACAGGGCAGCTTGGTTCACCTGGGCTATGTGAGTCTGAGACCTCGATAAATCAAATTACAGCCACTAACACCACTGGGTGAAAAGGCCCACCATTAGTTCTATGCTGTACTACATGTTAGCTTAATGCCATCTTACCCATGCAGGGGCTGTGGGGAGAGTGTTCCCAAAACCCATTGCTGCTGGGAGAACTGCTAGAAGTGTTTTGACATCTCGGTGCCAAGAGCCATCTGGAGTCTGAGCAGCCCCTGCTTCTGCAGACACATGCTTTGAACACAGAGGTTTCAGAAGTGCCCCAAAAAAATGCTGATAGCTGCTGGGTTTGACTATGTTCTGGCCCTGTGGCCACAGCTGTCCCATGCTAGACACATGGGGCTGCCTTCTACTGCCTTCTCTGCTTTAGCTTGATTCTTCCATTGAGCATGCTGAGGAAAAGACACTTTCTTTTATAAATTAGGCTATTAGCTCAGATTCCCTTTTTCTCTTCACTTAATGAAAAGCAAGTTTCTACAGCATGTCAAATAAATTAGCCCATAAGTACAATATAGTCAAGTTGGTTTAATGTATTTCTTGGAAAATGGGGAGTTCCCATGGCAGGTCCAGCCTCACTTTTGTATCTGTCACAACCCTCTGCAAAAGCACAACCAGCATCTCAGCCCCCCAGCAAAAAAAAAAAAAAAAAAAGCAGCACCAACTCCCTCTTGTTACCACTTGCACATACTTTTAAAAACACTCTCTTTTTCCCCTTGAATTTAGGTTTTCCTTCTCACTCCTGCCCAGCAATGGTAGCCCATGAGGCAATGCTCTAGGCACCACATCTTGTTCTGTTTCCCAGAGAGTCTCATTTTTGTAAGGGTGAGATTTCCTGGCATCCTCAAGCCACCTGATGTCTTTCCTTCCTTTTTCTAATATGTACCTTATTCCTTCATTCTTGGTCACCGTGCTCAACCCCTTTACTATTTTTCCCCATTTTTCTAAAAATACATTTTTCTCTTCTCCCTCTTCCACTCTTTGCTTCTCTTTTTTTCTCCCTGCCCCATCCCACTGAAGCTTTCCAGCTAGGTGTTTTACCTGCTGCAGTGAGGGGAAGCAGTGCATCTGAATTCAAGTTGTACTGTACAACAGCGATACCATATATACCTACAGAAACAGCAATACATAATCTTAGTGTTTTCCCCTCCCTGTGCTAAATTCCCAAATCCAGAAACCTCCCATTATCAAAACAATTTTAAATAAAGCTAAGGAGAGAATTAAATGGAAAATAAATTGGGCATTTAAGTCAGCTCCTCTCAGTTCAATAGCTGTACTGCACACCTTTCATCAGGCTCTGGCTCTGCAGAGGTGTCTCTACTCGCCTGCGTGTTCCCCATTCTTCCAAAGATGATACGGACACCCTGTATTGCCAGATAAGCAGTATATGTCACTCTTCCTTGCCTAAGATTAAAATGAATATGTTAATTTATTTTCTATTACAGGCTGCAGCACGAATGAGAGAGGGAGAGCATTCTGCTCTCGGCTTTCTGCTCAGAACCACCCGTCGCTCCACAGACAGACTCTGCCTTCCTGCACACACTTGGCTGACCTGTCCCTTGCTTTCATGGTAAACCCTTAGATACTTTTGCATAAAGTGGTGTCAGGAAGTAACTCCTACTCTGAGATTACATTATTTTTTTGGGTTTTATCCATAAATCAAGTGAATCCTAACCTACTTTCTGCCCAGATCCTTTTAGGACAGACCCTCTCCAACCAGAGGGTGGGGGGAGGCAGAGCACATCAGGGTGACTTGCATTCCCATAAGTATCAATACAATATCATCTGTGAAATGAAAGCACTTTAATTTAAAGCTATGTCAGAAAAATTAAGAGTGATGTCAAGAGATCATTTTTTCAGCTCTAAAGATGATCATAATAAAAATGTAGAAAGTGGTTGTTCAGAGGCTAGAGGAGAACTAGCTAGAAGGAGATAATACTACAAGTTTATACATTCTGTGTATTTTCTTCCCATTTTATAGAGAATCATTTCTAAAGTGGCTGTCACCCGTGCATGAATTTATTACATCAGGCTTGGGAGGTTGCAGATAGCAACCAAACACACAGATACCACACCCATACATGCTGACACATAATTCTTTCTTGTACTGCTAAATGGATGCAGGGGAAGTAACAAAGAAAGGTGTCTTTCATGTTTAAATTTGAAGTCTTCTTACCAATTAAAAACCACAGACTATTTATATATGTGTTTATATATATGCACAGACATAGATACACGTATACCTGTACACACACTGCAGGAGGGAGAGAGGGAATAACAGGAAAAAAAAATTAAGATCATCCTGCTGCCAACAAATGCAGTAGTCCTGTTAACAGAAAAAGATCCAATCCTTGTATACAAACGGAACTCCCAAGATGCAGTCTAACACGTATATCCTGCTTTCTATTTAGATGTACTCTCAGACTACTGAATCACAGATTTAAAATATGCGGAATAAGTGTGGGAAACTGGGGAAAAGCAGAAATAGGTTACTCCTGAAGACTCAATTGAATTACTCTGAAAAGATTAATTAAAATTGAATTCTCTTTTGACACAAAATCTCCTGTTTG
>VYZU01049286.1:89435-100441 GCA_013401355.1 Ceyx cyanopectus
TCTGTGTATTTTCTTCCCATTTTATAGAGAATCATTTCTAAAGTGGCTGTCACCCGTGCATGAATTTATTACATCAGGCTTGGGAGGTTGCAGATAGCAACCAAACACACAGATACCACACCCATACATGCTGACACATAATTCTTTCTTGTACTGCTAAATGGATGCAGGGGAAGTAACAAAGAAAGGTGTCTTTCATGTTTAAATTTGAAGTCTTCTTACCAATTAAAAACCACAGACTATTTATATATGTGTTTATATATATGCACAGACATAGATACACGTATACCTGTACACACACTGCAGGAGGGAGAGAGGGAATAACAGGAAAAAAAAATTAAGATCATCCTGCTGCCAACAAATGCAGTAGTCCTGTTAACAGAAAAAGATCCAATCCTTGTATACAAACGGAACTCCCAAGATGCAGTCTAACACGTATATCCTGCTTTCTATTTAGATGTACTCTCAGACTACTGAATCACAGATTTAAAATATGCGGAATAAGTGTGGGAAACTGGGGAAAAGCAGAAATAGGTTACTCCTGAAGACTCAATTGAATTACTCTGAAAAGATTAATTAAAATTGAATTCTCTTTTGACACAAAATCTCCTGTTTGCTAGTTCTTGGTGTGTCTATTACCTAGTTTTCATTAGGAGATAATATACTCTATAATGAAATAAACGTCCAGGACCCTGCGGGATCAAACAAAAAGTTTACTGTATTCTGACAGCAGCACAGCCAGGTTACAATGTGAGCCGGCACGTTTAACAAAAAAGCGTTGACATATTATCACTGCATTCTTATCAGTGATCTCCACCATTGCTTTTTAAGGTACAGATGGGCAAATAAGCTAGTGTTCTGTTGATTAGAAAACAGCTTGACTTGAAAAGTGCAAACTAGAGTCAGGTCTTAATTCGATCTCTCCAAAAATCTGGGTAGAGGGGAGGGAAAGGAGGGGAGCTCTTTCAACCTTAAGAACAGCTTCATAACTGGAATAGGAATTATTCTAAAAGGCCATTGGCATCTCCAGCATACAGCTGTGGGTTTGTAATCAGTATTTGGGGAAAGCATCCAGGGGATCACCTGTATTAGGGACTGGTGTGAATGAATTGGATACAAGGGTAAGAGCATTTACATTGCAATTGGTGCTTCAGGTCTGCCACGCTATAGGACTGCCACTGCTTCACGCTTTACCATACCACACTTGAAGCCTAATGAGACATTTGATATACTAAAAAACAGCCAAAATGAATGTGAGGGCAGAGTCTGGCCCTAGATGATATAAAGCATTTCAATGAAGTGTTAAATTAACAGCAACACAGGGCCACTGACCACTTTCACTATACAAGGAAAATAAGATTGAGAGAGACAGGCAAACATTTGTGTCTTATTTCTACATATTATTCTTCTCTGGCACTTACAAAGACAAAAATGAAATCTCCAGTGCCAGAAGCCTTTGCCCCAGAAGTTGGCATGCACATCAAAAGGATATGTGTCTGTCTGTTGTCTGTTTGGGACACCGTAACATGGCCCACAGAACAGGTGCTCATCACATCCTATATCTGTGCTTCCAGCAGCTTCGTAATAGAAAGTTAAAATGTAAACACAAGCTGCTATTTTAGTGCCATCACACAAATGCAACAGCTTGTGTTCTCTCTTCCTTTACTTCCAGAATGGACAGAATACTTGAATCAAATTACAGATAGTCCTTTTTCTTTTTTTCTCCTTTTTCCTTCTCCCTAAGTGCCCAGTCAATTAAATCTTGCTCATACAAGTTATTCTTGCTTGCCTTATTCCTACAATGACAGCTGACAGCGTTCAGACTAAAAGATGCCAAAATCTTTTTCCCTAGGTAGTAAAAATACAAACAGAAATCAAACCCAAGCAGATTAATAAAGGATTATAAGAGCTGACAATGCTTTGTGAATTTGAAAGGTTACATTGCTTGGTTCAAAATAAAACAGAAATAGTGATTCTGCCCTGAGCTTTTGCCTCTCCTTTTCACAATGTTGAAAGGCATTTTTTCCCTTTGTCATAAGGATAGTTGTTCACAAAGGAGTTCACTGATACCACCTTGCTCATGTAGTCCAGATGGCCCAAAGTGATGAAAATCCAAAGGTATTCCAGGAAGTGACCTTGGAGATGCTTTTGTGAATCACAGTTCAGGGAAGACTGGAAGCCTGATTCTAGAAGCATCACTGCTTTAGCTTTACAGAAAGCCAGCACACCTAGGCAGCAGCTGATTTTTGAAGTACAACAGCAGACTTTTCCCAGTTGACAAGACATCTGCTGCAGTATTCCACAGTCCCTAGTTTACAACAGAAATAAGAGCTAGTTTGTACCACGTGTCAATAGCTAGGATTTTTGCCTTCTTACCCTTCAGATTCTATTACCTTTAATGAGACAAGATTATAAAGCCTGTTCAGAAATGAAAACTGAGAGGGAAGAATCAGGGAAAAATCTACAGGTCAAAAATAGTTCACTTATCTCTTTTCTAAATCGATCTGCTAGCTTTCCTCAGAGAAGTTGGCCAAACTAAAAATCACAGGTCTGTGATGCCCTTACTCTGTGTGTTAAGATCTATAGTACCTCTACCCAAGCCACACCCAGCTGTGTGAAATAAAAATTAAATCAACAGGGTTTTGCAACACAAAAGCCACCCTCTCACTTTTGCTGAGTACTATCTGAAATAAAGATGGATCATAATGCGAGTCATTTATCTCTCCTCTCTGATGCATTCACACACACGCCTACCACTGCAGGGGGATTGAGAGAAGTGACCTGAATCTCAAGCACCCTTGGGTTTGCAAACAAAACCCAACCAATGAGGTTATGCAAAGACAGACCTAAATCTCTGGATTCCCCTTTACCCTGTTTTTCTCCTCTAAGTATTTCAGCCAGTGAAAGTAAAGGAGAAACAAGGAACAGTATTATATAATGAAACTGCATAAGATCAGCAGTTCCAGAGCAAGACATTCCTATTTCATAGGAAGGATATTCAAGTAAGCAAGCAGACTAGGCGAAATCCCAGTTGACTGTAATACTTGTACTTATTTTAAATTGTTTTCTGAAAACAGCATGACATATGCCAAAGAATGGGAGACAGAAGAACAAGAAACATTGGCTTCGTTCACAGGCTTCCCCCCCTCATATGAACCACAGGCAAAATCAATTCTTCACAATGTATGCTAAAAGACATTAAATAGAACTGGTAATAGTAACGTGAGAGAGAAAAAACAGCAGCAGCAAAGGAAATGAGAAGAGGTGGAAAGAAGATCTGGTCAAAGGCAGCTTTGTTTCCACAGTAGGTGTGCAGGATGGATGGCACGGAGGCACACTGGCCAGGGTAAAGGAGCTGAAGGCAAGAGAGGCTGAAGAGAGATAAGGTCCTTGATAAGGGAGCAGGAGTCAGGCCTAACGTGAAGGCGGGAAAACCCTTATTTGTTACACTTAGCAGTTGTTTTGCTTTGGGTGGTCTTCAGAACAGTTCTTCAGGAGCAGGCTTACATGGCTGTACTGTTCTCCCTCTCTGCTGAGTCATGCCAACAATTTACAAAACACATAAAATCAGGAAGAATGAATGCAAGTGTCAGATGATCTGCCCCTGTTCTTGGCAGCCTAAAAAGGAACTTGTTTATGCCACCTATGAAAGAGCTGTGACATATTTCTTCAGTGATGGAATGGTCCCTCTAGGATCACTTTAGCTAGCCAGCATTAAGCATATTTTTTCTCCAATTCATCTTTCCAGAATGATTCATTCCACTCATCCATGTGGAAAAATATGCTCAGGGTCATCCCAACTACTGCACAGCAAAGTCCATCACTACACTGATCGATCAGAATCCCCTTTCTTGACCAAACATGGATAATAAAGAGCTGCATACAAGGTGCATACAAATTCTATCCCTAAGTTTCACATCTTTGGAAATTACAAAATAAATCTATCCAGGACAGATAACATAACTCCTAAATAGCTCCAATCCTCACATGACAGAACTGGATGGGATTTGAGTACATCTAGTGGAGACAAAGTTAGAACTGCACATCGTTTCACTCGCAACAAATTCTGTCTTAGAGAGCGACATTACCCAACAGAACCAAGACTTTCAGGCTCTTCCAGGATAGACAAAACAGAAAGAAAATACTTCCAACCTCTGCACTCTTATATGTTGTTGTGGGGTGTAGCTCAACATACATCTTGGTACTGCTGAAAGAAACCCNCTAGAAGCATCACTGCTTTAGCTTTACAGAAAGCCAGCACACCTAGGCAGCAGCTGATTTTTGAAGTACAACAGCAGACTTTTCCCAGTTGACAAGACATCTGCTGCAGTATTCCACAGTCCCTAGTTTACAACAGAAATAAGAGCTAGTTTGTACCACGTGTCAATAGCTAGGATTTTTGCCTTCTTACCCTTCAGATTCTATTACCTTTAATGAGACAAGATTATAAAGCCTGTTCAGAAATGAAAACTGAGAGGGAAGAATCAGGGAAAAATCTACAGGTCAAAAATAGTTCACTTATCTCTTTTCTAAATCGATCTGCTAGCTTTCCTCAGAGAAGTTGGCCAAACTAAAAATCACAGGTCTGTGATGCCCTTACTCTGTGTGTTAAGATCTATAGTACCTCTACCCAAGCCACACCCAGCTGTGTGAAATAAAAATTAAATCAACAGGGTTTTGCAACACAAAAGCCACCCTCTCACTTTTGCTGAGTACTATCTGAAATAAAGATGGATCATAATGCGAGTCATTTATCTCTCCTCTCTGATGCATTCACACACACGCCTACCACTGCAGGGGGATTGAGAGAAGTGACCTGAATCTCAAGCACCCTTGGGTTTGCAAACAAAACCCAACCAATGAGGTTATGCAAAGACAGACCTAAATCTCTGGATTCCCCTTTACCCTGTTTTTCTCCTCTAAGTATTTCAGCCAGTGAAAGTAAAGGAGAAACAAGGAACAGTATTATATAATGAAACTGCATAAGATCAGCAGTTCCAGAGCAAGACATTCCTATTTCATAGGAAGGATATTCAAGTAAGCAAGCAGACTAGGCGAAATCCCAGTTGACTGTAATACTTGTACTTATTTTAAATTGTTTTCTGAAAACAGCATGACATATGCCAAAGAATGGGAGACAGAAGAACAAGAAACATTGGCTTCGTTCACAGGCTTCCCCCCCTCATATGAACCACAGGCAAAATCAATTCTTCACAATGTATGCTAAAAGACATTAAATAGAACTGGTAATAGTAACGTGAGAGAGAAAAAACAGCAGCAGCAAAGGAAATGAGAAGAGGTGGAAAGAAGATCTGGTCAAAGGCAGCTTTGTTTCCACAGTAGGTGTGCAGGATGGATGGCACGGAGGCACACTGGCCAGGGTAAAGGAGCTGAAGGCAAGAGAGGCTGAAGAGAGATAAGGTCCTTGATAAGGGAGCAGGAGTCAGGCCTAACGTGAAGGCGGGAAAACCCTTATTTGTTACACTTAGCAGTTGTTTTGCTTTGGGTGGTCTTCAGAACAGTTCTTCAGGAGCAGGCTTACATGGCTGTACTGTTCTCCCTCTCTGCTGAGTCATGCCAACAATTTACAAAACACATAAAATCAGGAAGAATGAATGCAAGTGTCAGATGATCTGCCCCTGTTCTTGGCAGCCTAAAAAGGAACTTGTTTATGCCACCTATGAAAGAGCTGTGACATATTTCTTCAGTGATGGAATGGTCCCTCTAGGATCACTTTAGCTAGCCAGCATTAAGCATATTTTTTCTCCAATTCATCTTTCCAGAATGATTCATTCCACTCATCCATGTGGAAAAATATGCTCAGGGTCATCCCAACTACTGCACAGCAAAGTCCATCACTACACTGATCGATCAGAATCCCCTTTCTTGACCAAACATGGATAATAAAGAGCTGCATACAAGGTGCATACAAATTCTATCCCTAAGTTTCACATCTTTGGAAATTACAAAATAAATCTATCCAGGACAGATAACATAACTCCTAAATAGCTCCAATCCTCACATGACAGAACTGGATGGGATTTGAGTACATCTAGTGGAGACAAAGTTAGAACTGCACATCGTTTCACTCGCAACAAATTCTGTCTTAGAGAGCGACATTACCCAACAGAACCAAGACTTTCAGGCTCTTCCAGGATAGACAAAACAGAAAGAAAATACTTCCAACCTCTGCACTCTTATATGTTGTTGTGGGGTTTAGCTCAACATACATCTTGGTACTGCTGAAAGAAACCCTTCAGCATCTACCAGTGTAATGAGGACAAAAGCTATAGATCTTGGTTACTCCAGGTTATCAATGGAGTTTCCAAAGAGTAGTTTTGAGATTCTGAAGTCTGGTAGGTCTGGCTGTTCTCACTTAGACAAAATCAAATGCTTCTCAGCCTTCCCTACCTAAATTATATTGTTCCTTCTGGGCTTTTGGCTGTCTTTTATGAATTAACTGATGTCCTCTGTACCTAGGGAACAATTTGCTGCTGCTACCAAAGGATGAACCATATGATCTATCTAATACATCTCTTCCAACTCTTTTAAGGTTTCTATAATTTTTCAAGATATTTTAATTTTGTTCACAAAGAATGGTTTGTGTACCCAACACCGCATCCCACTGATATTCTTCAACCTAAGATACTGCCTCTCCATAGAAACCTTGACACTCCTACTTTCCAGATTCTACCCATGAAGAAGCATTGTTCCAGGGGCACAGAATTATTTCATATTTTCCTTTTATTTTGTTAACTCCCAGAAAATCCACTTTTATTCTGCTTTCTTCTATCCCTTGCATTGCCTACCATTGTGGTTTTCCCTCTTCCATGACTGTAATGGACACTGTCCTGTTCCTCAACCTGCCAAGCTCACCCTCACTCACTGTTTGCTGTGTCAGCAATTTTTAGAAAATTATCTTTAGAGGAAAGCCCTGTTTCTACACTCAGGCACGGCTACTCTAAAGCAGCATCAGTAAAAGCATATCAGATCCTGGGTCTGGTCATAGAATAAATTTAATTCTAGTCCAAGGACCTCCATAGTTTCAGGTTGTTTGAACCACAGTTTTACCAGCCCTCCTGCGTGAACCTATTTCAGCTGGGCATCAAAATGAAAGCAACTTGCAAATGCTTGCTTCCCCATGTCATTTATGCATGGGGCTCAATTCCAGGTGCATTAGCATCCCATTATGAGCTGCTTTTCAGGAGAAGGATCCAAAGAGAATGAAGGATTAGAGATCTGGGAGACAATCTGGCCTAGATTTGCTTTAAATTTTCCTCTAAGGCTCTTAATTTGCTGCTTTGTTGCACTATTCTAGATCTATAACTCAGGGAGCTGTATTCACAGGGTCTACCTCCAGGTCTCTGAAATGTTTCAGCAACACTATGGGAAAGAGGAAGAAGGTGGGAGGAAAAAATGAACACAGAATTTACAGGAAATCTACCAGGTTGCAGATAAATACACACACACACACACACACACACACACATCACACATCACACATCACATACACACACATCAACTGCTTCTTCTGCTTCTACAGGAGGCTGATTTTGAAATTTCCCTTGCAAAGCTAGGATGGATGTTTCCAGTACTGGGGTTTATTAAGTTCCTACAGCAGCTATTTCCAGGGCTGCTTTGTCGTATATTTCTTTGCAAGAGACTTCAAAAATGGCAGAGGGGCTTTGCAGCTAAGGATTTGAATTGCAACCTTTACACTAGAAGTGTAATAGGAACATTGGGGAATTAAATAAAATTATATTTTTCCTAGATGTCTGCTTAAAAAGGAGATTCAGGGTTTTATGGATGCCCCAGAGACAAACTATTACATTACATTCCTTGCAGTTCTTATTTGAGTACTGTCTGTTTGAGCACCTCAGATAGCACAGAATCATTCATAAAGAATGGGCAAGAGAGACTGTGTCCCATCAATATTTCAAGCTTGGTTATCAAATCAAGAGAAATTCATGAGTTCTTCTTCAGCTCAACATCTGCAGGTTTGATACTATTGTTTGACAGTTTAGGGATTTTCCCTCTGCATTCTTATTGTCTTTAATATTTTATATAATCTTCCAGTTGATGCTATTGTAGTACTTATTTTTATTTTTTTTAACTTGGCTGCACTAACCAGTTTTCTCTTTTCTCTTTCAGCAGGGAGAAATTCACACTCATTTGCTATTTGTGGGGTGATGACATAGTGTGAAAAAGCAGTAATGATGACTGACTGATAGAAGACACCATATGTTCTCTTCATTTTTCACTGTGCTATTTTCTGAGAGATGAATAAAGACTCAATATAAGATGAACTTTCCTATAATACATTTTTTTTTTAATTGACTTTTTTCCCCAAGTAATTGATATAATGGGGAAAATTGTTTATTTTGGTTTTTTTCTAAAGCATTCAGGTAATATTGCTATAAATATCAGGCTCCAAATCACCGAGATAAATAATTTCTTGTTATTCACTATTTTCCACCAGAATGATTTTACATGTGTCTAAGCACCAAAAACAACTTCACAATTAATTTCACTTTCTCCAAAAAGCATAAATTGCATTTGCTTATAACTATACAAAGGTAAACTTTTCGTTCCAGTTTTAAAACAGGTGAAAATATAGACAAGATTCTAAGTGACATTTTGTAATGTGTGGTAATCAGCAATGGTGATTATAAGCACAGAACTAGGATCACTAGATCACAACAGCAATACTAGATTATATGCTGGGATGCTCCTTTACACTCTGAGTGTATGAGTCTGCACAACTAATAATACAAAGGATTCCCTTCAGTAAATATTGCATTTGCTTTAACATGTTTTAATCTCAGAATAATTAGAAATCTCATTTTGTATAGATACCCAAATGAAAATCTTTTGTTGTTATAGTATATGCACTTGCCAAGTATATTATTTTCCTAAATAAATATTTTTCCCCATTCTGTCCTCTTATTTTATTCTACCATCTCAAAAACAAGGCTTTTTGATTGTTGCTCTTCATCCTAACTTTGTAATAGCCACTAACTAGCACCAGACTACAGCCAGAGCCATACACATATCTGGTCATGTTATTAAGCAGTCAGAAGCAGAAACAAAGAAGTAAACAAAAGGGATTCATGTTGCCTTCTGTTCCACTGGAGACGGGGGGGGGATTAATCCTCCCAAACACAAAAATACATGCCAGAAATCACTGGTTTGAGAGACCTTATTTTTCAAATTTTGAAGAATCTTTTTTAAGTAATGGAGACAAAACTGAAGGAAAACATAATTAGGAATCCTGCAGGGAGTGGGGCAGAGAACTCACTAACTGAACACAGTGGCAGGACTCTTATTTGGGCATTGTTTTCAAGGTCATTCATTAAATCATTTTTTTATAACACAACCTGAATAAAGAACACAGAGCCACATCTGCTTATCCTGCTCACAAAAGCAGCCACCACAGATGTAGCAAGAAAGTTTCCTTATGCCATGTGAAAAGGAGTTGGCCCTGGGAGGACAGTACTCTCCCTGGTCACCTGCCATAGCAACAGACATCGAGGAATGCTTTACATTTATAGTATGCAACTCAATGCAGTTTCCCCAGTTAAGACGTATTTTTGCTGTTAAAGCACCTTGCATCAAAGAATATGACAGAAGGTGCTTGAGTAAAGCAGCAATTACAGTTTTCACATAAGGAACATGTGTTATTCTTCCTTTGAACTCCAAGCAGCATGAATACATCCCCCCCCGGAAAGCTGTATCACTTGCATTTCTTTCTCCTATGACAATAGAATTACATAAAGTCTGAACTCAAAACTCTCAATCAAATATTCCACTCATCAGCAAAGCACTTGCTTAAAGACTACAGGATTGGGTTCCTAATCAATACTTTAATAAATAACATCTACTTAGTTGGAACAATTGATTGCGAGGGAGCGGACTAAATGTATTTCTGTTAATCTAGTCAAAGGATAAATGTCATCGTTTATTTACAAGACACACCTAGAACTATTCAGAGGGTTGTTGATAGGATCCATCTTGACACACATTTAACACCATATGCACAGAATGTCTTACTAAGGATGAATGGTGGCACATCAATGTAATATGGCTGGCTTTGTCAGCAAGCCCTGCTGCTCTCCCTACAGGCTGCTAAAGCTCAGTTCCACTATTCCCTGGAAGAGAGGACAGCTCCTAGGACCCACCACTCCCAAAGGTGAGGAGTTGGTGCAGATCAGAGTGCACCTCCTCGATGTGTGGGCTCCAGAGGCACTATTTCATCTAACACTGGTGTTTCTTGATTCCATCCAGTGGCCACTTCATCACACCTAGCAATAGCCAGGCATGCTGCAGAGGCCATTCTTGGGGATTATGGCCATGCCCTGGTTTTGCTCTTATTAGTCCATTTATTCTGCTGCATGGTTGTGCAGGAAAAGCCTCTCACCATTTTAGGATGGAAAATATCCAACAGAGAGTGCAATAGGCACCTTCTCTGCTGTCCACTCCACAGTTCATATCCCAGGCTCTACACAAGGTACCTTGGTCCCCACTATGCCCTGGCCACAGCACACCCTCTCCAGTTTACTGATGGAAAGCACCATCATTTCAATTCTCTTCCAATTACTTTTACTGTTTCTCCCCTTGGGGTTTGTGTTCACAACCACCCTCTTCTGGGAGCAAGTGTGGGCCACCGATCTTCCCACCTAGTCTCAAAATACATCTGTATTTTCAATCATGTTGTTAAACTGCAGCCAAGAGAGGAGATGCTCAGTAGGATGCCTGGATCCACACTGAGGATATGAGCAGAGTCTCCTGCCCCGCTCATCCCAAAAGACACGGGCGGCAGGGAGGCAGAGGCTCCCTCAGCACCCTGCCTGGGACCTTTCCTCCCTCCCCCGCAACTTCCCGTGCGGGGGTTGTAATGTTTCGGTCAGAGACGCCCAGACACAAGCTCACGATGCGGCTTCCCAGCAGGAGATGTGCGCGCGCCTGTGCGTACACACACACACACACACACACACACACACACACAC